>JAQJVL010000182.1:0-275180 GCA_035578905.1 Stictocephala bisonia
TAATCACATTTTATTTGGAAAGTTCGATGTATATTTATTTACGCTTGGTAACTGTAATAGTACTACCAAAAAAGGTTTAATTTTTATATATTATTACTAACAATTGTTTTAATTAAGATTTTAAAATGTTAAAACCCCTAGTTACAGTTTTTTTTCTTGATGCAAGACAATGTTAACACTCAAAAAGTGCATCGTATATGAATGTTTAACTTGGCCACCTTGTATATAAGGACGAATTGTATAATTTATACAGATGTTATTTTCCTTTATTACAACTTGTTCATATCACGCTTAAATAAAATGATGTTATAACACTAATTTTAACTATACTACACATTTAAACTTTCACCGGTTACAGTAGGATCAATAGTATTCAGTATTTTATGTAGGTGTCATATGTTATTGAAAGTAATCAACAGTAACTTATCTATTAAATTCTTTTATTAAAAAATGCTTAAGGGTATAATAAAAATGTCTATGAAAAATACGTTTAACTATATAACTTAAAGCTATAGACTTTTTCCCCAATATCCTTAATACTTATCCTTTAAATATAGTTTTATGGTTTTATTCGACCCACTAGCTAATTAAAACGGAGTGAATAGCCAACGTAGATGTAAGTAAATTGCCTGCCGAACTGTAGGGGGTAAATTGTCCTGTAAATGAAGTTACTCTGGGCTATTCACCCCTACCCCCAAGTGAATTTGAGACAAGTACTATTCATTGTGTATAAAACAGCATGGTATAAGGTTTAGTAGGTGTTATTTGTTTTCATTCATATTAGATTCATTATGTATTGTACAAGTGAACCTCCTTATCTTGAAAGTATAAATATTTACCAATTAACAATTCAATTAATAACTGTATATTAAACATATTTGTTTTATCTGGGTTTGATCAAGTAAACGTAGAATTTACTAGTAAATAATATTATTAACAAGCAAGAAGTCTGATTTTCCTAGTTTTCTGTTAAAATAAACACAATATTTTATATAAATATTCATATAAAAAATTTAAATTTTATAATTTTTAAATATATCCTTTACTTCATTCCTTTAAATGTATTTTAAATTTTCAGGATACATGTTCAGATGACTAATTTGTCCAATTTGTTTAGAGTAAAATAGTTATTTATTTCGAACTTTTTATACCAGTCATGGCCTCTCTAAATAACAATTATTTGTCCATGATAATAAAAACCACAATGAAACTACAATCGAAGCAAACCGTTAATCATAAGACTGTAACAAACAAATTTTAATACATGAATATACATTTTTACCACTCTATTACCTCATGAGTACTTTATTATAGTTCAAGGACAGCTATAAATTAAGTATATACACTTAATTATCAGCAAGTGTACTTAAAATGTAAATTATTATTTTTGATTACAAGAACGGTATGCCTACATTTTGTATACCATTACAGTATTTGTGAATGTTTATAGCTTTATTTAAAGTTATGGCTTAATTCAAAGTGAAAAGGTAATAGTCAAAATACATGTTTAATTGTGGTTAATAAAACAGACCCAACAGTCCAAGTAGCTCTAGAAACAATCGTTCTACATTATGGAAAAAGCAATACTTGTTATTTGGTGGAGAGAAATGTATTTGAAATGGGAAAGTATCATTTCCCATCTTCTATTATTAATTCTTGTAATCCTAGCAAAGCATAATTTATAACCTGTTTTCTGATAATAACCTGTGATTACAAAAAGTGAAACACTATATAGTAAAATTATTATATTTTAGTTAGTTTAATAGTAATATTTACCCAGTTTGTTTGTTTGTTTTGTGTTGTTTTTTTCTATTGTTTAAAATTATATATTGTATGCATTAAGTTTAGTGCTCTTACTAACACAGACTTTATCATATTTTTTGATCAATACTAAATTGATTTCTTAAATATTGCTATTATCTTTGAGTGTGCATTGAAATATCTTTCATGTGTAAATTGATTAAATATTGTTTTAATTTATGTCTTTTCAATATGAATCTCAAAGTTAACTATAAGAATTATCATATTTATAATTTTCTTTAACACGAATTTTCAATTTCAATAAATAAAAAAATCTGGTAACTAATTAAAATTAATATTAGCGCATTTTCTTATATCTTGCATAATTATTTATAACTTATTCTGTTTTTTTCTACAACCATCCATACTGAGTTCTCCAAAATATACTGAGAAACTGACAATTCGAAGATCAAATTAATCCAAACATCCTGTTTTATTTATCTTTCTGACGTACCACAGTAACATATTCTACTTTTTATATTCAGTAAACTAGGGTAGTTTATCCCACGAAAAAAAATCAAAAAAATTTATAATAACGAAATAGAAAAAACTAAATTATGAATTGAAACACATAATAGCTAATAGTTTAGGTAGTACCAAAAATTACTGGCCGACTATTCTTAAAATTTGACAACTTAGAGTTTTGATCCGTTAACTACTTACAAAATAAGGCAACGGTAAGCTTAAATAGACAGTCGATAAGTGCTGATGGCTACGGTGACTGGCAGGTTAGACAGTTGAGACTTGGATGCCTGGAGAGCTTTCGATAGCCATCCCTAGAACGAGCAACGATCTAGAGAACAAGGTACAATTAATCTCAAGGTCACACAGGATCTATCTTCAAGGTCACACAGGATTTAACCTCAAGGTCACACAGGATCTGCCCTCAAGGTCACACAGATACTTTTGCTGGGGGGGGGGGGTACAGTTCATCAGTTACCTGATACCTGCTATGTAGATATACTGTTAAAACCTTAGGATTAACATTTTGGCTGGCTGATATATATAAATAGTTTCCCATTTTATATGTTTGATACAATAAATTTACCTTAAGCAACTTAAATGGGTAGTAAAATTAAATTTCTTTCAACATTTAATCAATAATAACATAAACGTGATTTTTATCACTGGTCAAAATAGGTATCATTATTATTTATTATTCTTATAAATCAGTGCTGTTAATTACTATAATTTTCGTTAATTTAAGATCTAATCAATTTACAATGTTTGCGGACTATTTCTTAGAAATAGTATACGGATTTTTTTATATTACGTCAAATTACTTTTGTTTTATAAGTCATCATAAAAAAAATCTGTTTAAACTTTCAAAATACTGTAACCAAAAACGTATGCGTTTTAAAATATTCATATAACCAATATGAATATATATCCTTTGAAGTTGTTAGGTTTACTGTAACCAAATGATATTTAACCGCTTGTTTGAATAGACTCTAATGCAATGCAATTTGGTAATCATTTTATTATTATTTTGAGGTCAACTAATTCTAAAAACTCAATATGAAAATGGGAAAGACACTTTTAGTCTATATTTTATTCAACCCAAGTAGCACTGAAAGCACAATACTTGGAGGCATAAAAACAATCTCAGGAACAAAATATTTTTAAGCTTCTAAATTTTTAATTGAAACAAAATAAATTATTGTTGTCTATCTACCAAAATTACTACGGGGTCTGCATGTTTTAAAATTTGTTGTACATTCAGGTAGAAAATTACACTGTAATGATATGAGAGAAAAATTAAGGAAGATACAAAGTTGTTTTGTGTAATTTATTATATTACAATAATGGAACATTCAATACACTTTAAAAGTAAACTCACACATGACTGCAGGAAGTGTCAAAGAATGTGTTAACACCAGGTGTCACAGCCAGATGTTCGTGTTTGCTCGGCTAAGTGAAATAAAACTTTGATACCCAACTTCTTATAAGATTGGGGAACATCTAGTTTCAAAGTAATAACAAATCCTCTTAAACTTTAGTTGATTTTATAAAGGTAATTTTTATCTTCTTACAGTCATTGGTAGCTTATAATAAAACATATACCCAATCATATTAATAACGACAATTATTATCTACAGTAATACGGGATAAACATATATTATAAGTTGCTTACAATATGTAAGAAATTATTACTAATTCATGACAATTTATAACACATATAATATGCGAGAAAAGGTTTTTCAGTAAACAGTTGAGTGTTGCATATATTTTAAGCAAAAACGAGAAAAAAAGTGTGCGATATTTTTTGAGTTTTCTTTTGCATGTTATATTCATTTTTTAAATATTTGAATGGGACCAGTTTACATAAAACTTAAATATTTGAATGGGGGAGTTATACATAAAATAATTGATTTTACAGCGCACATTTTTATATTTGTTGTGTGGGTTGTATTACCATTTTATGATAAAACCTTTATTCTACACCATTATTAAAAATAAATAAATAAAATACTGCTTTATTGATGGTATGATTAGAATTGGTGTAGTATAGCAACTCTAATTACAGTTCGAGTGTAAGTGACGATTGTATATACAAGTTGTTTAGATTACTTGGCAAGATGTATACACCAGACGAATCAAAAGTATAACTCTAAGCAGAAGCTGAGGATTGTGTATTATTGTAAGTGTTTTAATTTCACCAAGTGAGAAAAACTGCAGGCATAAACCATGGAGCAATCAATATATCAATATTAATTAGTTTAAAAATGTAACTATCCTAATATAATTGTATAAATAAAAGGTGTATATAAAATTACAAAACTTATCATAATAATTTACTTCTATTTACTGTCATAGAATTAGAAGTGACCCTTAATATAGGCATAGCTTAAGGATGCTTACATTTAATAAAATTAGACGCATAAGAGATGTTTACTTTGCACAAAATATATTTACGAACCGAAGTATTTGTCGTTTTACTATCCAAATTGTAAGTATAGCAGCTACTAAATATTGGTATGATTGAAAGGCCTAATTATTTTATTTAAGCTAAGTATTTAATGAGGGATGAACAAAGAGGATGCTGGGAGACAATGGGCACATTGTTAAGTGCGTTGGTAATTGGAATGGTAATACCATTGAATTTATACACAAATAGATTTCCCATCCAATGCTAAATTTTGAGCCTCAAAATATCAGTTGTCTTAGTGGTCCATTGTGGAGCACTAGTGTAGTCCCATGTAAATGTAATGCAGTTTAAACCAGCTGTGGTTGCGGGCCTCACTAATTAACAAAATTACTGCCACAAATATTCCTATTAGATGGTTTATCTATTGTAGGTTTATATAATCAATGGTAATACATAGTAAAGAAGGAAATAAACAGTTATAGACCCATTGATGCCTTGTTATTGTAATGTATTTTGTTTTAAATTTACAGCGCACAATATTGACTGTAAAGTATTTTGGACATTACAAACATCAGATATGCTTTAAACAAGTTGCTAATTAAATTAATTCTTTAAAATGACCTTAAAGGTTTTTTAGTTATATATTTAAAATATTAGCATAGTTTCTTGCTTTAAGCATTAAAGTTAGTAAAAGTGGTCTTAAAATACACGTTAAGGTGTTTAAAAACAGAAAGCGTATTTAGCATGGTCAAATTAATCTTTTAAATATTAGCATTTCATTTCAAGTCTCCTAATTTACTATTTAAATTTTCTTTTCGTAAGGATTTTTATTAAATAATTGAATTTCTTGTATGTCACCAAAAGTGTTGAATTAAAGATTATTATGTATGTCAATGTTATACGATGTGTTTAAATCAGGGTGTATTACCATTTTATTACTGTTTGTCCATTATTAATTATTTATCACAAAGATACCCTTATCATTGAGATGTAAAAACTGTATATGGGTGAATATGAGGGGCTAATAAGTATAGATGAACGAGTGTAGACGAGACGAGACACCTCTTAGAAGGGTGTGATTCCAACTCACACTATAAACTTGGCCGGGGGAGCTACGATACCAACAGTAGAGGTGAGTCTCTCCTTGAATTTGTATTAGCATAACATACACGTACAATGGTATTGACCTTCCCACCCACCCATACACGTCCAGTGTTATTGACCCTCGCACCCACCCATACACCCACTGTAGTATTGACCCACCCGCCCACATATACACGTACTGTGGTATTGACTCACCCACCTACCCATACACGTTCTGTGGTACTGACCCACCCGCCCACCCATACACGAACTGTACACCACTGTACGCGTATGGGTGGGTGGGTGGGTCCATACCACTGTACATGTATGGGTGGGCGGGTGGGTAAATACCACTGTACGTGCATGGGTGGGCGGGTGGGTTGATACCACTGTACGTGTATGGGTGGGCGGGTGGGTCTCAACGTGGACAAAGTGTTTGGGAGATTGTAGGCATCTCCTAACTAACTAATTTCGACTGTTCCTTAAAAAGGGCCACTTATTATTAGCTCCAAATTAGGAAAACTGAGGGACTTAAAGCTGTATGAGGACTCTGATACACGTATGTAAATGGTGTTCAGCTAACTGACAAGTCTGATACTCAAATCCTTTCCATACACAACATCCAGGCTCTGACCACCACCCAATACAGATATTTCAGACTTCTTCAGTAATGTCCAAATCGGTGGCAACCATTGAGTGGTCACCGTGTGCATATTAGTAGGACCAAGTATAGAAATCTTGCCTACAATCTACACAACACTATCCCCAAATAGCTGGGTTACAGCACAGCTCCCTTAGTGCCATAACTGCACAGGATTCTACTGCACACATTGACTGCTGTGAAGTACTATCTTAGTATTATAAGAAACTATGTCTTATGTGATCCGAAAAGCCTTACCATTCATGTTTAGTACTAGGCAAAGCTAGATTATTTTCTTATTTTTAACGTGAGTATATTATTAGGGCTGTCATTTAGCTTATGAGGATCTCATATTACGAGTTTTACAGTACCAAATAAGCGGTAGTTGTCCTGGCTATTAAGCTAATTAAAATGTCCTTTCTAAAGATCCGATAACCTAGTCATATAAAAGGACTACACTTTGCAATCAACTCTATTACTAATATACTCATGTTGCTATTAACATACTGTATTTAAATAATTAAAATGATGAACTGGTTTTTTTGAGCTCATTATTTCTAGTCAATTGTGTTACCTAAGAGTAGCGGATAGTAAATATTACTTTTTAGGTAATTTCTATTTGGTTATTTATTATTAATTTATGTATAATAAACAAAAATAACTAAAGTAGTTTTGACTATAAACAAGTGTCTGGAAAAGCAATAAATCACGATGCAAACTAAGGTTATCAGCTATGTAATACTGTTACAAATTACACCGGGCTGAGAGCATTGTAAATAATACTAAAAAGGCAGAGCTCCTCAAACAATTGATGAGCGATTGCCCTTGCATAAATATCTTTCCTTGGCTTTTGTCATGTTAAATTTATATGCAAAATAGTTTGTAAGTTTTGAATTTATACGTTATTCCTAGTTTCCAATCATAAATAAATAAAGTAAATATATACAACAATACATTTTTAATGTAAATTTCATTATAACAGTTATAAACTATAAATTGAATAATATCGGTTTTCCTCAAAATTATCAATAATTTATGATTTTTAAAAGTGTTTAGCTGGAAAAAAGAATATAATTGTAAGAATAATAATAATATAGGGTAGAAGCAAGTTTACCTTGTTAAAATAAAAATAGGCTATGTTTTATATACTGAATCACAAAATGGTTAATTTTTTATTGTGACAATTGTATCAAATTTTAGTAAACTTTGACGTTTAAATTTGAAAAAAAATTTATAAATCTCTATGTTACAATAAAAATAACAAGATATATTAGTTTGGTAGATTTAGGATTCTTAGTACTACAGAACATTTAAGATTGGGTAGTTTACTTAAGTTTAGTATATATTTAATATATCCTTTGAAAAAATATTATTTTATAATTGTATTTAGTCAACACAATACAATACTTCCCGTTGAAAATGACAAATCACGAATGAGGTCTAGTTTTACTAATATTTAAGTGTACTTATCAACTGAATATTTACCCATGAATATCGCACTTTTATGCTTAATGAATACATTTGTATTTTCTTTATGAATTGGAGAAAAGAAAAACCACAACAAATATTTGAATAAAATGTTAAATGTTGCGAAAATCTAGATAGTTTGATTATATATGTTTTACGGTCATAATGCAATATCCATACACAATTTTAATAATATTATAAATTAGTACTAAATCATTGAACCATGCTTATAGTATAAATATAATAGCACACATTGCAATATTTTAAATAACAAAAACTCTGCAACATTTCACTGACTATTGATTATTGTTAATTAAATCATGATTTTAAACTAAAATAAAAGTAAAATCAAATGAAACATTTAAATTGCAATCACAACGAATATGATAAAAACCTGTAAAAAATAATGTAATTGTATGCGAGGTTAAGATAGACCAATTAAGTAAATTGGTAACTTTTGTTGGACATATGATTATTATAATTGCAGAATAGACTGTTAGTATGACAGTATTAATAAGTAATCTGAAATATGGCCGGCCTTTTGTAATGTGTTATATTTGATTGAATTTACTAAGCATATCTTCTTGTTGCAGGTAAGTGTGTCCAAGTCTCCAGGTGATTCATTTTGGTACTTTGCGTAAGTTTCAACTGTTATTTAGAATATTTTTAAAAAGTCACTAGTATTTCCGATTTGCTTATAATATACGTTAAATACAATATACACCCGGCAAGGTAAGTATTTCTTCAGTGACCTACAAACAACATTGCATACACTCTAAGTAAACTAACTATTTCATAATAATAGTATTTTATTGATTAGTACGGACTAAACATAAATATACATTATTAGAGATAAATATAATATTAACTATTGTCGTTATAACAAAAAATATAATTTGTCCTACAATTCTAGATCAATAAAAAACAGACAAAATACTTTGTAAAGCTATCTTACAATGTAATAAAAAAAACCACAGCTGAAGATACTGAAATATTGAACGTTTTTATCAACGTAACTAGAACGACAAGTTGCATATGTTCTCATATAAAAATATTTGTTGTATCGATATCTCTAAAGTAAAGTTTTATTTGTTCTTTTAAAGAAGCTGATCTCCTTTTTAACCAAACCCTACCTATTCCCCATTGACTATTGATCAGTACGGGGAGCTTATTTAGATATGGTAACCGTGAAAAGCATTACAGTTCAGGTTGAATATCAGTGTTGAATACTTTGTCCAGGAAAAATTCAAACCTGCACTCTCTCGAACAGAGACTCAAAATGTTGAAGCCTTAGATCACCATGCCACCAGCTTCCCTTAGGAATAGAGTATATGCGTTAATATATATGTTTGTTTCACCTACAACTTTTTTTTTTTTTTATATTGCTGATTATATTACATTGTTAAAACCAATATATAATTATGCACGGTTGATCTGCTATGAAGTCTCAATTTATCTTATTATAGTTTATATGAGTACTAAAACAGCGTGTAAAATTTGATTTTAATTTTTTAACATAATAACCCCCTTACCCCCTTTAATGATAATAAATCCCTACATCCCTTCTAAATATAATAATAGCTATATACTTGCAAGTTATTAAATTAATAGTTAAATTATTATAAATAAGTGATTTCCTAACCTATCAAGAAAAGTCAAATAATAATCTTCTAAAATATAACACGTCGTGTACAAGCTAAATCCTAAAAAACTTTCAACATAAGTTTCTTTATTTTATATCTGGAACCGTACTAATTACAGTCTTTTTTTGAATGTAGTTTAATAAAAATAATAGCTTTTTAATTGTTTGAATATTTCAATTACAAGTATAAAAGCCATGTGAATTAAATTTTTAATATTCAAATATTTTTTTGTTTAAGAATACAAAAACCTTAGCTGAGCTCCCCGTTTGTATTTAAGAAAGAGGCACGTTTTTCAAACGAATTCCAAATGTTATTTTATTTGGACCCCACTTTACAATAGTCTTATGTATATATAAATTATTGAATACGTGTTTTTCATTGTTATTATTCCTAAATCAATGTTAAGTTTTCTCAAATATTTTTTAAAACCTCAGGCTTGACAATAAAGTATTAAAAAATTAAACAAGGTGTGACGTTTCATATTTTTTTTAAATGATTGAGCCTTGGTAGAAAAATAAAACGTCAACTTTCACGTTAAATAGTTACATATGTTTGTCGATGAGGTGCATTCACGTTCCCTTGAGCAGTAGTAAAATGTGTTCTTTTTGATGAGATTGCATCAATATTTTTTTTCACATTATTAAAGGACGTCTCTAATTTTAATTTCAATATAAATACATAGAACATTTCTCAAAATTTAAATAGTTATTCATAAATATAATGAAATAACAGCTGGTGCTACTTAAAATATAAAAGGTCTTAAAAAAATATTTATCCATCCGTTGATTTACCATTAAGTGAAATATCCCATTCAACTTACAGAAAATACAATAAAGATTTATTAAATTGGTACTAAAAAAGTTACAATCAAATGGGATCTTGAATAAGAGATAATTGTTAGTTAGTGTTTTGTTACCTGTTTATCCAGCATAACACACAATATTACTAGATACTTAAAACGTTTTTGTAACGGTCTTTCTTGCATTAAATAAGTAATTCTTCTATCCATTACAGATGAACAGAATAAATATGTAGTAAAGGTAGTGGCACATAATCGTTGTATCAAACATCCCCAAAAAATATGATTAGGGATTATGACTTCCATATTGTACTCTCTGACTCCTTATTATAATAACCATACAATGTACACAATATCCTTACTTTTCACAAAATACACCTCAATACATAATGTTAAAATGCAAAATTGAATGTATATATTTTGTATAGCAGATGTTATATTTACACGAATGTTTTCAGGATTAACTGTAAATTTATATCTAGAATTTTTTCTCAATAATGTTTTCTTTGTTTTCTTATGATTGTACAACAGATATTTTAAGAATAATTTGTCAGGGGAAAATTATTTTTTTATTTTTTAAATCTATTCTCTATTTTAAACAGTTCATAAGGAAGTTCTCAAAATATACATAAACTTTTAGTTAAATTTAAATTGATTAATCTCCTGTCATCTTACATAACTAGCAAATTCCTAATGAAGGAATTATTATGTCCATTCTAAATTTGGGATTAAACCGAAAATATACTCCGAAATTTGATTATAGTATGAATAATAATATGAAATATTGAAAGAATTTTTTTTTCAAAGACCTCAATTGCCACAAAATGATGTTAAATTAATTTAGTATAATATAATTGGAAAATATGTTTAAAACATTATCAATCAAAAACAGAAATTCACGGTACAAAAAGTTTCAATATAGTGTAATAGAATAACAAAATAATTTTCACTTCAATATTCTTCTATTTATGTACCTATGGACTATGATATTGCCATTAATAGGCCTTACTTCAATCAGACAGTTGGGAAATTAGTTATATTTATGTTTTTTTGGAGCTTCTAATACTCATGAGTTTGGGAAATACATAACTGCAGTTTACTCCTAAACCAGTGCCATTATGTCCACATCAGTTCGGCCTGTGTGTTTTATGTTTGTGTTTAGTGTTGTTTTAATTTTAATTTTTACAAGTGTTCTGATGACGTGAACTTATTGACAAAACATGTACGCATAAGAGTTTTATAAGAATAGTTATTTTTAGTATCTGATCAAGAAAATTTCTATTTACAATTTCTTTACAATAAGTTTTATAACAATAAAACACAAATAGAAATTATCACTTTTCTAAATAAGTAATTATAACAGAGTAGGTGCAAATGGCTACGGGAAATTTAAACCTGCAACGAGAAAGATAGCAATTCTACTAGTCATGCCTCAATTATCAACATGCACCATAATATCTCATCCTGTCCATGGAAGAGGTACGTTACTGACCAGGCAGAGAGTTTGGACTAATTAGTAAAGTTTCGACTGATATACATTGGCAATAAATTATTCGCAAACGGTCTGCTGACTCAAGGAGAATTCAACCCAGGAATTTTAAATTTATTACTTCCTGTTTTATGCAATTGCGTTCTAACTTTAGGTAATCAATTAAAACTTAATTGTGAAAAATATTTTGTACATTTTACACAAGTATATGGTATCGGACTGAGCTGAGAAATTGATATTAAAATTTTTTTACATAGTAGTTTAAATTTTTGTTTGTTGGTGTAGCTTAAGGTACGTTTGTATTGTGAATTAATTTTAACTAAAGCGAGTTAAAGAAATTGTATTTAAAAATATTCAGAGGTATAATCTAATAGATTTAATAGTTTTCCATTATTAACAAAGCCAATTACAGTTTTTAAAGAGATAGTGAAATGATTATTCAATAATGCAACATGAAACTTGAACACGGGTCTCGCAAAGATTTTAAATATTAAATTTCAAATACTAACACAATTTTAATGGCCGTTTAATCAAAATGCCTATAATTTAATATATGATCCAATATTATACCCTTAGTTTTCATATAAAAAATAATTAGTATTAAATTGTACAAATTTAGTAGTCTATATGAGAGAGAGAGAGAGAGAGAGAGAGAGAGAGAGAGAGAGAGAGAGAGAGAGAGAGAGAGAGAGAGAGAGAGAGAGAGAGAGAGAGAGAGAGAGAGAGAGAGAGAGAGAGAGAGAGAGAGAGAGAGAGAGAGAGAGAGAGAGAGAGAGAGAGAGAGAGAGAGAGAGAGAGAGAGAGAGAGAGAGAGAGAGAGAGAGAGAGAGAGAGAGAGAGAGAGAGAGAGAGAGAGAGAGAGAGAGAGAGAGAGAGAGAGAGAGAGAGAGAGAGAGAGAGAGAGAGAGAGAGAGAGAGAGAGAGAGAGAGAGAGAGAGAGAGAGAGAGAGAGAGAGAGAGAGAGAGAGAGAGAGAGAGAGAGAGAGAGAGAGAGAGAGAGAGAGAGAGAGAGAGAGAGAGAGAGAGAGAGAGAGAGAGAGAGAGAGAGAGAGAGAGAGAGAGAGAGAGAGAGAGAGAGAGAGAGAGAGAGAGAGAGAGAGAGAGAGAGAGAGAGAGAGAGAGAGAGAGAGAGAGAGAGAGAGAGAGAGAGAGAGAGAGAGAGAGAGAGAGAGAGAGAGAGAGAGAGAGAGAGAGAGAGAGAGAGAGAGAGAGAGAGAGACCTAGAAACACATTATATCCTTTAAACTTACGGAGCGTAGAATTTACGACCCTTAAAATTCATTTATGTGATAGTATAATAATCTATATAAATTTAACTGTTTGTCATATTTATGATAAAAGTAAGAAAGAAGGTAATGCATATTGTACAGTTTGTATTTATGATAATGAAATGACAATTAGGTGCCAAAAAACCTAATTATTGAGTCTCAATAGACTATTGATTAAGTCAGAGGAACAAAGGCAACCCGGAACAATGATCTCAATGCTGGAGGCTCCGGTAATGTATAACTAATTCCAAGGTGCTACGCACAGCAACCCCAATTGAATCCCACCTATCAGCTGTTGTATTGTTAATATGTCGTATGTGGCTGATGACTGACTGATACTTTGAATATATTTTAGTAAAATGGTTTATAATAAGACGTATAAAACAAAAATTAGTATATAGTAACGCTTGGATACACTGGATTACTCATTTATATTCTTTTTAAAAATATTGAAGGATATTACTAGTATATTTATAGTTCTTTATATTATCTAGGACCTCAGGTGACATGTGGCCCTTAATAAAATTTTTTGCGGCCCCTTCTATAAAGAAATTTTATAGAACTGCAATTATTTATTAATGTGACAACGGATTTCGTATTTTAATAAGCCAACAACAATGTTTATAATGCTCTAAATACTACATTAGTAGCATATACAGACAAAATGCAAGCTAGAAAACATACGAAAAACTGTTTGTATATGAACTTGCGTCCCTTAGATTGTTTAGAGAAAAGTAATAGTTCTCATCATGAAATCCTCAGTGAGAGACCCTGATCCAAGCAATAAAGATCTAATTAAAAATATTATCGTTTGATAATTGAGATTGTTCTTGTTTTTTGAATATAAATTAAAATTTTTGTTCAAACTAATTATCTAATTAATAAATATCCTAAATTTTAACTATTGTTCTTAGTAAACAAAATGATATTGAACAGTTTTAAAATATCTAAAAAAGTACTTAACATTTCATTTTCACCACTAAAATGGTATTAATAAACACCAGTGCTTAAATATTAATATTTTTCCACCTATTATCAATATATTACAGATTTTTTTAAATAAAACTTTGACTGTAACACGACCGTGTTTTTTGAAATGTTTAAAGATATTTTTATTTTTAGTTTAGCATCAACCAATAATGTACACCAAAATAATTCACTGTATGCATAAGTATGTACACATTTTTTTTCAATTTAATACCGAATAACAATCATTTATTTATAAATATAAGAAGAGGAACAAATCATAATTAATACGTCCTTCAGATTTTTGGAATTAAATTGCAGAAAAAGTCTTAAAATATATTTAACATAAGCAGAACAACAAGTTGTTGTTGTTAGAAAAATTAAAATCGAGACGTACAATCGTGCACGTAGTTTTCAAAAGACAATTGACATCGTATGGATTACATTTCGTAACTAACACTACTCATATTTAACTTAGAAACCATATACTTTAAATAGCATTTAATCATGTTTTTATTGCATTTTCTGCAGTTCATTTTGTTCATGTAACATTTAACGTTTAGGAATTTATTTTAACTAAAATCTTTTTCCAAATAAAAAGTCATTGATCCTTTTATTAATAAACTGCAAGTAATTAAATTGCAAATCTATAGTGCAGTTCAATAAATCACAAAGCCAAGTTACGTTAAATAGGGTAATGACCTAACAAAAGAAATATTGTGGGACACTTTAAACTTTTACTGCACGCATACCTCTTAATACAGCTTTAGACTTTAATTTACGTCACATTACTATCTTGGATGATTTGTTAACATTATTATATTGGTTTTAAATAAAGAAGATTTACAAAATTTAGATTATAGTATTATCATATTCTTTAGGATTTATATTCACACATTAGTCATGTGTTTGAAACTTCTATATATAAAATAGGTAAGATAAACTTAAAATTAAGCGTAAAAGATAATTATTATTTTTTATTTTTAAGTATGGTCTAAAAGAATAAGTGAGATTATATAAATCATCTCAAATTAATTATTAGAAAATAAAAAAAGGAAAATTTTTTATTTAGAATTTAGAATTAAAGATGTTAAATATGGATAATATTTTGATTTATTGTATTTAATATAGTATATTAATAATAATTGCAATTATATTTATACAATCCAGTTACCAGTAATTAAATTATTCAACATATAATAATTTAACATAAATATAACTGAGCATTATTATGCTATTTCATTTATTAAAACATTAAAGTTTTTACCAAATGTATAATATATGAAGCATTATTTTGATTTATTTATTTTAACAAACAAATTAATTTCAGTGTTAAAACTGAATCCTAAAAGCAAGTTCAATGAGCAAGGAGGATGAGTATACACTCATTATTGTTGGAATGAACAATAATTTTGGTATGTTTCGTACAAAAGATACATGATGGACGTTATGGGTCAGAAGGAATATCCGTGATTATGTTGGTGATTACTGGCAATATGTCAGCAGGTTAATTAAGTGACAAGTTTGTCTCCACCGAGTATAATTGGAGGGAAAAGTACGTTTAGCTATATTGACAACAGTAGACACAATGGATGGTATCTAGCAGAAGTAATGGCCGTGGTTCTGTTGGTGATTACTGGCAATCTGTCAGCAAGCCAATTAAGCGACAAGATCGTCACCACCGAGTATAATTGGAGGGGACAGTACGTTTAGCTATATTGACAAAAGTAGGCACAATGGATTTTATCTGGCAGAAGTAATGGCCGTGGTTCTGTTGGTGATTACTGGCAATCTGTCAGCAGGCCAATTAAGTGACAAGTTTGTCTCCACCGAGTATAATTGGAGGGGACAGTACGTTTAGCTATATTGACAACAGTAGACACAATGAATTGTATCTAGCAGAAGTAATGGCCGTGGTTCTGGTGGTGATTACTGGCAATCTGTCAGCAAGTCATTTAAGTGATAAGTTTGTCTCCACCGAGTATAATTGGAGGGGACAGTACGTTTAGCTATATTGACAACAGTAGACACAATGGATGGTATCTAGCAGAAGTAACGGCCGTGATTCTGTTGGTGATAACTGGCAATCTGTCAGCAAGTCAATTAAGTGACAAGTTTGTCTCCACCGAGTATAATTGGAGGGGACAGTATGTTTAGCTATATTGACAACAGTAGACACAATGTATGTTATCTGGCAGAAGTAATGGCCGTGGTTCTGTTGGTGATTACTGGCAATCTGTCAGCAGGCCAATTAAGCGACAAGATTGTCACCACCGAGTATAATTGGAGGGGACAGTACGTTTAGCTATATTGACAAAAGTAGGCACAATGGATGTTATCTGGCAGAAGTAATGGCCGTGGTTCTGTTGGTGATTACTGGCAATCTGTCAGCAGGTCAATTAAGCGACAAGATTGTCACCACCGAGTATAATTGGAGGGGACAGTACGTTTAGCTATATTGACAACAGTAGACACAATGGATGTTATCTGGCAGAAGTAATGGCCGTGGTTCTGTTGGTGATTACTGGCAATCTGTCAGCAGGTCAATTAAGCGACAAGTTTGTCTCCACCGAGTATAATTGGAGGGGACAGTACGTTTAGCTATATTGACAACAGTAGACACAATGGATGTTATCTGGCAGAAGTAATGGCCGTGGTTCTGTTGGTGATTACTGGCAATCTGTCAACAGGTTGGTTGAGCAACGGCGTTACGTGTCAATTCTGAGTTGTTGAAGTGGACAATACTGGTATACAATGGATGTGCCTTAACCTATATCTATGCTTTTTTAACGTTTATCAAAACAAATAATATATGTATTTGAAATTTATGTATTTTTAAATGTATATTTAAGTATTTTGTTAATATTATGAAAATGTTATTTGCTTTAGTGATATTTACATTTTAGTACGGCACATATTGTTTATTTATTGATTATTTTTACATTTAATTAAAACTTATACCAAGGAATGTTAAAGATACAAGAATTTTAAAGGGCTTAAAAAATTTATGACAGGTAGACTAAATCTGAGATATTATACCAAAACTAATTAAAGAATTACTATGCCATGTATCATTATTTTAGTTTCAACCTTAAATAGTGCCCTAAACACTAAAGTTTTTGTAAAATTTATTTGTGATGCGAAGCAGTTAGTAGACATAAAACAAGTAAAACTAAAAAAGGCATTAGATTATAAAATAGAACTTAAAAAAAAAATTATTTCACATTTCTAAATACGCTCAAACTGTTGTCCTATAATTTTATTGAAAATAAAATATATTGGAATGTGACAGGCACACAGAAGCAAATTAATTCTCTTCATTAATAATTGTAACACCTTCAGCAATTCTAACAACCTAGAATTAACAACAATTTTAGTTTTTAGGGCATTACTTAAGGTTGAAATTAATAACAACGAAAATCATCTGCAATTTTTTTCCGTTCCTTCTAGGGGAATTTTTATTACCATAACATCATAAATCAATTTATTCTAATGTTTTGTATAAAAGTAATCTAAATATATCGCTGATGTGTTGTGGTTGACTCGCACGGCACGACATCAGGGCTGTACACAATGACGCGTAAATTAATAAATACAAAAATACTTATATATCGATTGTTTTTCCACCAATTTCATTCAACTTTACTTTTTTGTATTGCAAATTTAATTTACAAAAAAATTTAATTTAGTGATTTTGTTTTATTCCTTACCTTTCAAAAGTAATTAAGGATCAACTATTTTAAATAGCCCCATTTTTTTATTAATTTATAAAGGTTTTTGATTTTTTTGATTTTAGTAAGAAAATAATGTTTATACTAAATATGAAATCTATAGGTTAGATAGTTTTCAAAATAAAAAATTATTTGGAAAAAATAGTAAATGGCATCTGTACGGTTACCAAAGTTGATTTGAAAATTTTAATTATGTATTTTTTTACCCACAATCAATACCTAAAAAGATCCTCATAGAGTTCAGGAACACCCTGTGTATATACATATAATATCAGGAAACCGTTATTACTGAACAAAAATAGCTTCTGTTGGTTATGAAGAATTTCATATAGTTAGAATATAGAAATCAAAAACCATTCATGTGTCATGTTACTTTTTTACCGTTTACTGATTTTGTAAATCATTTTTGAAGTATTATAATTATGTTTAAGGTTTTAGAAAGGATTGGTAAATGATATTATTTAAATATTCAATTTATCTCTTTCATTGTTCCATAAATATCAGAAAGAAATAGCCAGTAGTCAAACATAATATAAAAAATATGTCCTTAAAAATTAGTAAACTGTTTTTTTAAATTATGATATATATTGATATGTTTATTTAAAATAAACAAATATGTACTTAAATAACATAAAAATATAACTTCGTCCATGGCAAACTCATATTTCGTTATGATTTTAACAACAATAAAATATTTATAGATTATTAACTGAATACAATTGCCAATGTGTTTGTTTGAAGAATTTTCAATGCATTTTGTGGATGCACAATAACTTTAAAATCACCCTGCCTTACCGTGTTTGCGGTTAAGTGTATTTTTTTATCAGCCATTATAATAAGACAGAGCGAAAAGGTGCTCATAATTAAATATATAAATGAAACAAATTTATAAGCAGCATACAAATATCCAGCACGGAAATGTATTTGTTATTGAAAAAAAATGCTTGAAAGATGTGAAGTTGATTCATATTTTGTACATTATTTGTAATTTATATTTTTTTAACTTTATAAATATATGTCTTTTTACATTATTCTATAAACTTATATTATTCAATATAGTCAGGGCATAATAAGTAATGTAACTATTTAAGACACAAACTATATATTTTGTTAGAAAGGTACTTCTGTAATTGTCTTGTTAAAGAATAAAGTTGAAAGTCTTGTAATGATGTTCACACAGTCTTTTGAGAAAATTACTTTTCATACTTGGCAAAGAGGCAATTCTTGCCGCACTTGATGGCACTGGGTTCTTTCTTTACTTAGCATTTTTTTTTAATTGTAACAATTCAAAAGTAAATACTAAGAATGTTCATATTCGATATATTATGAACGATAATCCCACAACTTATTTATTAAATACAAGTGAACGCACACAAGCCTAATATATGTAAATGCATTTTAAAATACACGATTAAGATTTTCAAAAACCACGTTTACCATCCTCAAACGAAAATGATTCACTAAAGAAATCTTCTAAATTTTTTTACTATGTATAAACTTGCTACAGTGATATAATTCTGTTTAGTGCAGTCCCCTATTTGATATTTCATATTAGGTTTCACTGTTTAAATAAAATTCATAGGATTGCTTAATTTGTTCTACATCCTTAATTAAATCGAAAATATGCCTCATTTTCAGATAAGTATTAACAATTAAGGTATTATATTATTTTTCAACTCTACGTGAAATTTATTTCACAAATAATGACTTTATTCATTTCAAACTGGCGCTTATTACTATATGTAAAATAAAAATGATATCACTTGGGAACGTAGGGATAAATGTGAACATGCAATATTGCCTTAAAAATATTATCAATGTAAAAACATGGGTTTGAATGTATTGTCAGTGAAGTGTGTAATATTGTTAGGCTTGCTTGAAGAGTCTTGTTTTCTTTTCTCCGATGGAAGGCTGTTCTTGAGATAAAATTATTTACTATTTTACTTATGGTTTATCATTTAAATTTGTATAAGTAATTTACAAAGTTTAACTTTAAATTTAGGAAATTGTATAAATCTAAACACCAGCATTTTTAATTATATAATTTATCATTTAAAATAAACATCCACATTTACATTTCCAATAAGTGGACCTTACTAATTTGTTCACTCACGGGGAAGATATTTAAAATACAACTGATTATGTATAAATTATATTTAGTACTACCTAGAAATCCATACAAATGAACACTTAGACTAGGAAATTTTTTGCTACATTCTTGAAACTTTTTTTTAACTTTGATGCTCATTTATGACGAAAAAATGTACTTGAATGTAGGATTTTTCCATCAAAGGTTTCAAATACATGTATTAAAAATAAAGAAGGATTACATATGGTTCGATTTATTAAAGAATTTATGGTCACACTTTATACACGATTTGCCACAATGCTTAAATACGGACATCAATAAGGTCTAGGAAATGTATAGAAATATTTAAAAATACGATATGATTAATTTATTTTTATATGAAATTATTAGGCAGTATCATTAATAATAAATAAAGCCTCTGGGTATTATGTATCGGTGTGAATAAATATATACAGGAAATGAATAACTTTTATGGTAAATATTCACAGACAATTATATAAGTTTATACGTACAATGTCAACAGCCCAAAGCTAAATATATAATTTAAAAATTAAAATTTACCCTATAACATAAGCAATTCCAAGTGCATTCAACTAAAATGTTTTAGTCAAATGCTGTGTTTTTGCCTTAAATTCTATCGGTTTAAAACATTATGAGTGCATTTTTTACTATAAACGAAATAGAACTTCTTAATGCTTTAAATTTAAAAACAAAAGATAATTTTTTAAACATTGTTTATCCCTCATATTTTGACTTTCTTAGTTCCCATATAAAATATCATCAATTTGATTTTATATATTTTTTACACATCTAAAAAACAAGTATAATTATGTAGTTTTATTTGTTTACACTATTCAATATAACTATTTAGCTGAAATAAATTTTAGGGTAAACCCAAAACCTATGAACTCTACATTTCTCTAGAATAATATTTAACCTTATTCAGTAACAGTCATTATTAAATTTTCGTTACATAATGTAAAAATAAGAAAATAGTTTTAATAAAACATGACCAATGTCAAGCCAATGCGAATAGACACCAAAACAAATACTCAACCCACATAAAAAAATTAAAAATCCAACAACACCCTGCCAAATACAAAGACAAAAAAATCAGGCTTTCAATAAATGAAGCTGAATTAAATAATTCAAAACAAAAAACCTTCCATAGTACTAATAAAATGTTGTAATGATGTATCTTGGAATAATGCCATGAAATATTCATATTAATCATGTCACGGTAAAAATCCCTTGGTACCTTTATCATTATACAATGTTAAGTATTCATACTAACATTGATATCCAGTTATGTATTGTATAGCTTTCAAAGTCACCTTATAAACTAGCAAAATATGAAATATCAGAGCAAAATAGTGTATCCGATTAAAATAACTTTTACAGTATGAAATAATATTTATTGTTTAGTGTTTGAATATACAACAATATTATAAATATCTTAAAGGGTTTGGTCCCATATCTCCAAATTCTATACCACCGATTCTCATAATGCCAAAATGAAGTTGTCACATACCTCCGACATATTTCGGTGCTAAGACATGCCTGCTGAAAGATTCGACCCTAAGATATTCGACCCTAAGACATTTGACCCTAAGATATTTGGCACTCAGATATTCGACCCCAAGATATTCGACACTAAGATATTTGACCCTAGGATATTCGGCCCTAAGAGACTCGACCCCAAGATATTCGACCCTAAGACATTTGACCTTAAGATATTCGGCACTCAGATATTCGACCCCAAGATATTCGACACTAAGATATTTGACCCTAGGATATTCAGCCCTAAGAGACTCGACCCTAAGATATTTGGCCCTAAGAGACTCGACCCTAATATATTCGGCCCTCAGATATTCGACACCAAGATAGCCGACCTTAAGATACTCGACCCTAAGATACTCGGCCCTAAGATACTCGACCCTAAGATATTCGGCCCTCAGATATTCGGTCCTCAGATATTCGACCCCAAGATATTTGACCCTAATATATTCGACCCTAACATATTCGGCCCTAAAATATTTGGCCCTAAGATATTCGGCCCTAAGATACTCGACCCTAAGATATTCGACCGTAAGAGACTCAGAGCTATGGGACTGGAAAATTTGAATCTTTGTATAGCACCAAATATCTGTAGATGTCAGCTGTCTTAAAGATCTAAATTCTACAGCTCCAAATCGCACCATTCCCAAAATTGAGCTGTCACTGAGGTCCAAATATTTATGGGTTTGTCGCTTAGCTCCGATTCCTATGGGATCGAAGTTCACAGCTCCGAAACCAGTTATAGCGTGGGCAGTAGAAATCGGGTAAAGGCGCTGGAGGAGGGAGCTGGGTCCTCGATACCATCTCTTTCAACAACTACACATTTACTGATACGTTAAAAAAGCACTGGATACTTTTACTAACCATTTAGCTCAAACAGAAAAAGTATGTTTCCCCATCAAGTTAAAATAATAGGTCAATCCGTTTTCCACCCTACAAGCTGACAGATCGGCCGTAATCACCGGTGAAACCAACACCATTACTTATGTCTGATAACGACCTCCGTTGACAGGTGTACACATTACCGCACTACACATTTTCCCTTCTTTTAACCTATCTTGTTGCTGAAATCAAAACTCTAAATTTGATTTCTACAGTTTTAGGTGTATTTTATATATTTACGTACACGGACATTTGTAAGTAAGCGTTTATTTATTTAAGGTATTTTTAATTATTGTTCTTGTACCAAATAAAGAAAATATTACAATTGTACACAGATAACATTTGGTTAAGCGAAAGTAAATTTTATTTGTATATTTTATGTTATGGTAAGATTATTAATTTTTCTGTAATATATTCTGTAAAACATGCTATATTCAGAACATGATTTACTCAGATTCAAACAAACATTTATAACTAATAAATCTTTACATAACCAAAATCAACATGTTACATGCATTAGTCTTGCTAATATTTGTGAATTAATTGTAACACTTCTGACTATTAATAAACACAATAATAATATAATAATACGTTACTTGAAAATTACCAATAATACTTAACTTAAATTTAAACTCTAGTTATATGTTTTAAAAAAATCTTGAGCACCGTCAGTCATAAACTCCCAGACGCTGTAAAAACATTTATTAGTCAAAAAGGATTTTCGTTTGTTTTAAAGCTCAAGTGGTTTGACTCAGTTTGAATGGTTTTTGGGAGTTTGTTGAAACTTGCTATTGCATTAAAGAAGAGATATGTTCTAAAGAAAGCGGTGCAATGTGCTGGTATTTGAAGGTTAGGCGAAGGACGGAGGACGTATTAAATTTATGTGTGTGAGAATTACTGAACTGGGAAAGATTTTTATAAGAAATGATAAGCTTTCATAGAACAATCAAAAATGACAAAACACCTACTTACTGACTTTACAGATAAAAATAACCAACTGAACAATTTACCTTGACTCAATTAAAAATATAGGCTGGCAACACTGTAAGTTGAACGATTTGCTCCTGCTTCAAAAAATGTAATTAAAAAAATTTTCTAATCTTACTATGATAAGTTAAATTTTACGGTGAAAGTATAAATTTTATTCATGAATATAATTATGTGCACTAGCATAACGTATTTCCTAATGTTTTATTCCAAATGGTATACTAAAATATATGCCAATGTCAATGCTACGATTATGACTTTTTTAGATTAACTTTGTGCAATTTATTTTAAGTTGTGTATTGACTGTTTTTCAATATAACTTGTTAAATGCAAAGTCTAATCGAAGCCTATCGTACGAATACAATATTTATAATCCACGCAACTCTAAGAAAATTATAAATATTTTTGGAAAATTATGTTGAATGGTAAATTGTTTTCTGTAAAAAAAAATATTTTACCCAATTGGAAGTAAACCTAAAATTAATAATGTAAAAAGTAGTTCAATCTTTGGTATGATATTTTACTTAAACATTTTGCATTATTGTCAATTAAAACTCTTATTAATAGAAACTTTTATAGTAATTTAAAACCAATTAAGTTAATATAGTTAGTAAATTCTAACTAGATTGGATGACCTTTCCCGTTAAATCATTTAAACTCCGTCACATAAAACCCTTATAACTGGAAGGTTGTATAGGAATTTAAAACCCATTAAAGTACTATTGTCAGTAAATTCTAACAAGATAGGATGACCTTTTCCTTTAATTCATTAGCACTACTTTGGTTAGCTTATGTTAGGTTAGCCTAAGTTATAGTTGTGGTAGTGAATTAATGGAAAACATCCTAAATGAACTGTAGTAAAATCAATGTGGAAATCAAACACCTATTTAAGTAGAGTCGTAAATATAAAGTGTGATATAATGGTAATTTAAATTATGTGCTGATTCACACAAGTCATGATTGAGCTAACAAGAATGCAGTGCTATATTTCATCCTGTCCACGAAGGTAGTAAGTCATTGGCCAAAGGAGGAGTTAGTAATAATTAGTAAAGTTTTGACTGGTAGCTTGCCTATTAATTATTCCTCAACTGACTGCTGACTCAGGCACAGCAGCACAACACAATGGGAGAAAGGTTTTCGAAAAGTGTTGTTTTGATATTGCAAGCGAAGGACTACTCAGTGGATATTGACGTTGGCAATTGAAGGTTACTATTTTAAGTTTAATACTGTATATATATAAGGATTTATTTATACCTACAGTAAAAGGAGCTATGCTTACTTTAAATTGCTTTAATAATTATCAGTTCTTATTTATGATCTTTAGAGCATAAAATGTTCAATCAATATAGTGGAGACTTTGATATAAACCTATGAGCAATATTACATTTCAACAGTTAAATTGTTCCAACATTTAATTTGGGGAATTTATATGACTAAATATAAAACCCTTGCTATGTCTGCATGATACTGTTGCCACAAATTATGATGTAAGTTATGTATTTAATTACTTTTAGATAAGCAAAGATATTAATTGACAAAGTTAATTTTATCGGAATAGTGCTACCTTCTGTCAGGTTTTGTTTATTATTATAATGTACTTTAATTCCTTGCAACATTCAGAATATCAATTTATGTACTCTATTAGCGTATGTGTTATAGTAGATCTAATAGATAAGACTTCTTTAAGAAGGCCATTATAAATTAATGTATATTTGGTCAAATAAATACCGAAGAGTTTACAAAATAAAATATGAAATTAAAAAAAAATCTAGTTATGATTTAAAGGAGAACAATTTAAGGAATTAGTGCAGTAAAATAGGCAAGACAATTAATTTTATTACAAAATTGCGTTAAAATCAGTAATATAACCTTTATGATTAAATCTTTTTAGTTATAAAATGATTCAGAGAATATAAAAGAAATTAAAAATAAAGAGAGAGCTCTTTTCGAAAATACTACAGACTCAAAACCTTGAGAAAGGCCAATTATTTGAATAGAGTTAACTGTAACTGACGTAGTATAATTGTCTGAAGACTCACTGTTATCCAATTTTAATATGATATACTACATTTGGTCATCATTTACAGAAGTGTACATGATTTTTATCAATTTAATTAAACAAACAATTTAATACTGATTAAATAAACAAAATGGAATCAAAGTTTCTCTTCATAAACCAACCTATCTAATCCTATTTTAAGGAAAACTAGTTTTAAAAATAATGTTTCTTTTCTTTTTAAAATTATAAAACACATAATTGAAATATTATGATTTAACAAAATACATCATTATGATTTTTATTGTTTAAATATCTCGTAAATAAAATTCTATTTATGAGAAGGGCAGTTTATAATATGTATTCGTACAGAAGGATACCATAAATAATCATTGTTATTGGTATGATAATGTTTTATAAGGTATCCTTCAAGTGAATATATCTATTATTAAGGCCCCATAAAAATTCCCATGTGTTTTTATTGATATTAAATAAGCATGAAATTAACCTAAATTCGTTTCGATATTTAAGAATATGTGTTACCCTTGAAAATCAAATAAATTACTTTTTGCTCACTGATAATTCCCTACCTTGTTAATGGGCTAAAGCGTACAAAAACTATAAGGATGACTGATCAATTTAAACGTGCTTTAACTTGTTTGCTCTAATGCTCTGTAATTGTAATGAATTTTACCTTACAATTTTAGATAATAAAATAAAAATTAACAATTGTTATGTCCAAAATCCTAAAATAAAAATATTGGCAATAGTAGTATATCTAATATGGGGCACTATTTTATATTGAAAGGTTTTAAAAATGTTTTTTCATTTTATTAATTTATTTTTTTATATTGTAGTCGAATACCTTGAAGAGTTAAACCAATCGAGTGATATTAATTTTTATATTGTTCATGAAATAAATTTTAAGGTTAATAAACGAATTGCGGTTCTTTATAACATTCTTTAAATCGTATACAACATATCAAGAATAAATGTTTATAACAATGAATAACACGCCCTTTAAGAAATACCTTGTAAACAGATCTGACTCGTGAAACATTGAGTGTATATTTAATGTTCCAGTTAGCAAACACCATGCACCACTTCTCAGGTCAGTGCTTTAGGACAAATTGTAGTCGTTCGTAAACCGCTTGTTTCAAGGGTTTTGTAAGAAAGTCCATGAAATGAAAACTACTACTGTAAAATAATGAGAGAAAAAAGGGTTATTTACAATGTAAAGGATAGATGATTGAAAATAACATTTTGTAGAATGGAGGATAGAGTTGTAATTTTCCTTGTTTTATAGGTCAGTCATTTATTGAATAACTTTAACTACTCTAAAGGTCTTATTGAAATCATGTGTTTCATTAAACGTAAAGTAATAAATATTTCAGTAGGATAAATAATGTTAGTATGTCTATATTTATTGTATTTAAAAGAACAGATGAAACTTATCTTTTGTGACTGAAACCATTGTTATCACGGTAAAGATTGACCATGCTTTCAGTCACAAAAAAAATGTTTTGTCTGTTTTTTTATCATCTTAATGAAATTTACACTATACATTTAATTATAATATAATGAAAAAAATAATATATAAATGACAACCCTTAATACATGGCTGACTAATTAAATGGCTGACTACGGGTACGTACTACTACACGACCACTAGTGGCTGGTGGTCTAGTCGGCCATCCTTCCTCACTTATTAAAGAATCAGTTTTAGCCCAACCTTTGCCTGGTTTGCTTGCTGGTTAGCCCGCACTCTGCAGTATCCTACGAGTTGGACAAATGGTTTTAAGTTTTTGGTTTCAGTTATTTTTGGAGTTTCTATTACTGTTTTTTATTTGTTTTTTCGATAATTTAGGAATAAAATCAAGAAAAAATATGTAGAATGTACTGCAAAGAAGGAAAAATTAAAAATACTATATTTATGTTCTAAAATTGCCTGGCCAATCTGTATTGTGTTAGTAGCATATTCTGAAAAATGTATCTGAGATTAGACTAATTGTGAAAAAATTTTTTGAAATGGATCTGATAATAGTATTTTTTAACTATTTCCATTTGTTTTACTTAACTCCTTATATTAAGAAACAAACAAAGATAATTATCGAGATAGCCTTTATGAAAGTGCCGTGATGAAAGATAATTATCGAGAAAGCCGTGAAAAAGTGCTTTATTAAAGTATGTTATTTTCGCATAGTATACCTAAAGTGTATTTATTGAATTCAACCTAATATCTTACTATATATACACTTTCTTGCTATATTTTAAATCAAAAAGGTATATTAAAATAATACTAATTGCAATGTTTTATATATATATTACACATATACAGTATAATAGCAGATAAATTGGTAAATTTGTTAATTTGAATATTACTATTTTTTTTGGTTCTTAATACTTATAAAGAATTAAGTAAAGAGTTTTATTAAGATATTGCAGTTAACACTTTGTTGCCAAAGTGAATGGAAGCAGTCAAAGGGTAACCGCCAGGGTGTGGTCTTGTTAGTTAAGGGCTCAGGCAGGCCACAACTTGGACTATATCGACACTCCCCTTAAACCTACCACTTATTTAAGCAGTTTTAGATAATCATTAGCATTTATCTTGTGAAGCCAACTACTAATATTAGTGTAGATCTATAATGAAACCCCAGTAACATTTCCCTTTTTTCAAATTATATAAGAATAACTAATCTTATAATTGTTAACATATATTATGTCACAATTGTCTTCTTTATTAGGATTGTATTATTTTTACGTCCTTTCTTAATAAGGAATAGACAATACAAGTGATAAATCTAAATTAAAATTGAATGAACGGTGTTGTGGCCGATGTGTTGTCTTTTTGGCTAAGTCTTCCGACCGCGGAAGACTAGGTTCTAGGTGCGAATTCCCACTGAGCCAGAGGCCGGTACTTCATTCTTTGAATAAAGTTCACGCACAGGCCTGCAAGCCCATTTTAACTGGCTAGTGAAGTTTAATGAAAATCTTGATATTAAACAAATGAAATTTTTTCAAATTATTATAATAATAACCCACTTTGTTAATTGTAAGGTTTCATTGATTCATTTAATTAAAACCATAAGAAAACAATGCCTTAATTAAAATTCTTAAGCTTTTACAATACAAAAGTATCGCACAAAATATGACCGGACTACTTAACCAAAAATAGTTATTAAACTAATTTATTTTTTAGGTATTTCAAATTAACTTATTTACAAACAAAGACTAAGTAATATAAAAACAAAATATTCTTAATACAAATAATAAATAGAAGTTTTATTATTATTTCTGCAAACCATGATAGACACTGGAGAAATAAGTAAAAGAAATATCTAAACTGTTTTAAAAATTTATTTGAAACATGTAAATAAAGTGAAGTATGATTTTCCTGATTCAACCGAATGTTTGTGCCTTTTTTGTGATAAATGTCTAGAACTGTTATTGATTTTTTTTGACTAACTATAAAATGTGGTAAAATCTAAAACAAAATTACGTACATCCTTCGAAATAATTACTTATATTTTAAGTAACAATATAATAACAAATATAAAAAATTTATTTATTAATAGTGCAATAATGAATAATATCATTTGTAAGGTATTACTAATGATATTATTCATTTAATGATATTACTAATATTACGTTTACGGGTGGCCGAGTGGGTCAGTATCACTGTACGTGTACGGGCGGCCGAGTGGGTCAGTATCACTGTACGTGTACGGGCGGCCGAGTTAGTCAGTATCACTGTACGTGTACGGGCGGCCGAGTGGGTCAGTATCATTGTACGTGTACGGGCGGCCGAGTGGGTGGGTCAGTATCATTGTACGTGTACGGGTGGCCGGGTGGGTGGGTCAGTATCACTGTACGTGGGTAGGTGGGTAATGAAACTAAAATAACACATTTTTGTTAAGTTACTATGGTACAATTATATTCCTCAACCCGTATTACCTCAACCTATTCCTCCATATATGATATTTAAACCTCATTCTATTTACGCGAGTGACTTTTACATCCATTCGCTGTATATCCTCATTATTTTAAGCTAAGATTACAATATATCATAATATTCCCTCAGTGTACGCTATAAAATTTCATTATTGTCGTTTAGATAATTACTACTAACAGTGAGTCTAGTACTCATATACAAGTTTTATTGTGATATAAGTAGACAGAAAGTACTAATAAATACTACTTATATAGGTGTATTGACGATACATATTTTCATAAAATAGTGTTCACATAGTTAGGATATTAGTTGAGCTAGCATCACATAACCCTAGGACGACTGTTTGGTTCAGCTATTAGTCAATTCATCGTGAATATGACGAAAGAAAGAGACATTAATGAAGATATGTAAGGACAGTGGCTCACTGGCACTGCCTATGAACTCAGAACTGGAACTAATTTCACAGAACCTTAAACCGTCAACTGGAACCTATACAACTACTCAATTTTCTTGTTTCTATAGTTAGACTTGTTTAAATGTTAGCCTTTATTATTGTTTTATTTTTCACAATTAATTACCATAATTTAAGGCCAAGGTAACTGAAGAAGTGTTAATGAGAATACTTAGAATCGAAGGCAATTCATAACTTGTTTGAAAATTCAGTATATCAGTTGTATGTCATGTTTTATAAATACGAGTAAATCAACACCTTACTTCAATAATAAATGTTATATAACATGTTTTATGTCTTACACAACACAGGAAATAATACGTTACTAATATACAAATAAATATAAAGTAATACAATTTATTTTGAAATATAAATTAAGCCAATATTTATAGCTTAGTATTTTTATTTTTCACAACAAGGATAAACATTTATGTAAACTAATAAAACAAATTATATTAAAAATATTTTTAGGAACATTTAATTTAAAGCTTTAATTGCAGTAAAAGATACAAAAGAAGGGAAAATACGTAGTGTGGTAGTGTGTACACCTGTCAACGGAGGTCGTTATCACACATAAGTAATGGTGTTGGTTTCACCGGTGATTACGGCCGATCTGTCAGCTTGTAGGGTGGAAAACGGATTTACCTATTATTTCAACTTGATGGGAAAACACGTCTTTTTTATAATTAAGGGCTTGTTTGTGTTTACTCCATTTTTATAATAAATTAAATTTTTTAAGACATAGAATCGATTGTATTTTAAAACATACATACAATGCTCAGTTATATTTTTTTAGTATTAGAAGTATTTACGGTGGTAAAAATATTTGTAAGATTTATACATTTTAATAAAATCAAAATGAATTGCATACGAACTATTTCGTTTTTATTTTATTTACACATACAATTATGAGGCCGATAACACGTGATATGTTATAAACTTTTATAACATTTTCATTATTACCAGTATAAAAAACAACAATCTTTGCAACAAACAATTGTGAACGTTTCGTAAATCATTATTTTAGTTACTATAAACAATGTTTTACTACAGTTTTCAGTTCGTGGCATCCAAATTCGGATTTATAAAAATAATATCTGAAACATCATTAAAAGAAAATGCTGTTCATATATGCCTTAACTATCTATATTAAATAGTAAATAATAAAATTATAAATATATTTTAATTAAGTCACTAAGTATGGCCTACCTTTTATAACTTTATTTTAATCATTAAAGGATTTTGTAAACCATAATTTAATATCCATATATTATAATTATACATGCCTTTGGCTATAAAAATTCAAATTACATATACATATTATGAGCAGGATGCCATAAGAGGAAGTATTTTTATCTCTAAAATAAAAAAAATCTATTTTACTGTCGTGTTTTTTCATAATATTATAATTTTGTAAAGAAATGTCAAATAATTACTATAACCATTCAAGTTTATATGGAATACCATTTTACTTTTACATAGAAGTCCAATTATCTAGAAGGTTAGGATTTATGAAAATGTCTCCACACAACGAGTATGCTAAATTAACATTATTCACTTTTATTTTGTTCCCTCGACGAAAATAATCCATGTTAAGGTACAATTCTTCAAAGCTGTAATATAAAAGAGGGGAACTAGATGGGATGATGAAAATCTTGTTGCTGCAGGCAAGTCTCTTGTTAAACGTGATCCTGCCCGGAATACCATTGGCCCTCTTTTATCCTGAACTCGGCCTTCCTAAAGAACTTTTACCAGCGTAAAAAAGCCTGGAAATTTTATTTTCGAGGACCATCTCTTCTACTTTTAAAATTAATTATAAACTACATTTATATATTCCTGTAGTGAAATAAATACTACTGCAACTAGCTTCGCATAATACCTATTGACGAGATAAAAAACATGCTATTAGACTTCATTAAAAAGACAATGTATGATTTTTTTATAGGTTCAAATGGAATGTAGAGTTATATGTTTTTTAAACATATTTTGTTATTTCCCAATAATTAGAGGTGAAGAGTATTCTTTTTCAGCTTGGTAAATAGTTATAGTAAACATATTTTAAGGAAAATATGTAAAATATTAAGTTTATATAAAATGTCTATGAATTACTTATAACTTTCTTTTATTTTAAGAATAAAATTTTTAAATAGTTATTATTTATCATATCAAACTAAAATTTAAGGTTTTCTGAATTTTACGTCCCCAATAATTCAATCCCTAAGACAAAAATAGAATATATCAATGAAGTTCTGAAAGGGCTACTCTAGCAATATCTATAAAACAAATTATTGTCTTAAGAACATGTATTAAATAAGTCACTTGCTTATGTGTGATGAGGATTACTTCGGCACTGTAAAATAATGTTTTAATAAAACATCTTAGAATGTTAATCATATACAGGATTAAAATAAAGTGTTTTCTTTCTAATTAATTTTAGGACAAATACACAAAAATTGTTATAATATTATCAAAAATAGGTTGATTTCTTCCTATACGCGTATGAGTGGGTGGGAGAGGTGGGTGGGTCAATACCTCTGTACGTGTATTGATGAGTGGGTGGTTGGGTCAATACCACTGTACGTGTATGGGTTGGTGGGCGGTTGGGTCAATACCACTATACGCGTATGAGTGGGTGGGTCAATTTTTAAGTACAGTGATGAGGTATGACACTTTCTTAAAGTAGGCCTACGTATGAATCGAGTTCTATTTCTCAGTAAAACTAGAATCTTATAATAGATACACACCAAAATAGTTTCTGCAAGTGGTACTATATTTTCAGAAACAAATAATACATTACGACATGTAGACTTTTGTAATATTTCAACAATTTTCATGCACAATCTCGAAAAGTTTAATATCACGATAGCATCTCATTTTAAGGAATTTATAAGATATTTTGTGAAAGATATCATGGTAGTACGATATAAAAAAAATTAATGAAATATAAATGTATCCGGCTTGTACATGGCTTGCAAGATATTTAATAGGATCATTCTCTACTCAATTTAAAACTAAATTAATTGACACAATACGTAAATGCTAGGTTTACAAAGCATTTACAATTTACCATAGAGAAAAGAAAGAAATCCGTTTATAAGAATCTTCATAAAGTTTTTTAATGAAATATACATTTTTGTTACGTATATTGTGCAGTATTATCTCAAAGTAAGGATGACAATTGAATATGATACCAATCTTCAATACATTGTAATATACATTGACCTACCCGTCCACCCACACAAGTACACGCACACACACGCCCACCCATACACGTCCAGTGGCATTGATAACTATAACTAAATAACTATATAATGTAGTTAACTCAATTATATAGTTAAATTGAGAGATGCATTGACCCACCCGCCTACGCATACACATACAGTGGTATTGACCCACCCGCCCACCCATACACGTACAGTGGTATTGACCCACCCCCGCCCACCCGTACGCATAAAGTGGTATTGACCCACCCGCCCACCCATACACGTACAGTGGTATTGACCCAATAGCACTGTACGTGTAAGGGTAGATGGGTGGGTTAAAACACTGTACGTATATGGGTAGGCGGGTGGGTATCAATAATACTGTACGTGTATGGGTGGGTTATACTTTTGTTATATAATACATGCTACATTATAATTTTAACTGTTTAAAACAAATATGCCTTCTCTGGTGAGATATCATGTTCGAATACACACGAGTAAACTATTATTATTGAACACTTTATAACGATAAAGTAAAAATAAACAATTTCAAATTGTTGATAATATTTTTACTATAATATCATGTAGATACAAATTATCAAAATTGAAATAAACGCACATATTTTTTTAAGTATTATGATTGATTAAGTATTATGTTTGGTCTGTGATAAAAGTCGGCTCTAGTGGCACAGTGCTGTAACCCAGCTACTTGGGGATAACGTTTTGAGGAAATCATAGGCGATAGATTCTATCGTAGATCTTCTAAATACCCAAAAAGTACCCACTTAATGATTACCATTGACGTGGATACATGGACTCTGGGGTGTCCATGTTGGATGGTAATCATTGTTCAGTTGTTGTGTAGTGAAGAGAACTGAGTGTCAAGCATGTTAGCTGAATATCAGACCAACACTACATGGCTCGGGTTCCACGTAAATCTGTAGGTCCCTTAGATGCCCTTGTTGTTGTGCTATTAATAAATAGCTCTTTCTGAGGATCGGTTGATCTTAGTTACTAACAAGGACTACACTTGTTCAACTACACCCATCACACTTATTCGCCCCTTATACTCACCCATATCATGACGATCAGAGTCTTACTAATAAATAATATATACTATTGAATAATGAATACTTATTCATGTACTCTTAAATAACACAATATTGGCATACCTTCAGCATATGCATTATTTTCGTTTGTCAGTTTGTTTCCATCGTAAATTATTTTACCATATAGTTCAGATAACAGTAAGTACGTGTCCCTATTATGTCTAATATGGTTAACATACAAAATATTAAAAGGATATAAAACATTTCACCAATAGTAGGTGTTTCGAAAGCAATTCAATACACTATACAGTCTTAAGCAAATTGAGTATTAAGGTAACATATTAGTCGTTAATTGTACAATATACGAGTGTTAATGTTTCATTGTGTTTTAAATACAATCAGTTGGTATTAAATACAATGTTGAAAACATATCGATGAGATAATTGAAACAAGGGTACTTACCAGTTGGTTAGAATATGTAATAGACAAATGAAAAGCAATCGTTTGGTAGCAAAAGTGTGAAGAAAATAGTATTTTTTACTATCATGCCTATATGTGGCATGGTAATATTTATACAACATATTAATTTTCTTACTTACCGTTATAAACAGGAGTATTCGGAACCCAATATATTTTACAAAACCATACTTTAATTACTGTATTTGTAACACTTAATTAATTAACATCAAAACAATATTACAAATTTTATGTTACTCCATTTTTATAACAAAACTATTAAAGGTAAATTATATTTTTTCTTATTATAAATAACAGCTGTTTTTAATCTAACTGAAATATATTTAAAAAGTAAACAACATTTGGCTACTGTGTACTATAACAAAAACATATTACATTATATCCCATTCATGACAGTTCTAATCCCGTTGTATTTTGTTTGTTTTTGTTATCTGTATTTTATATATTGTATAACAATCAATAATATAATAACATATAAAAACAAAGTTTGTTTATTAGTAAAAGCAACATTAATACAACTCCATATTAACACAGTGTACATAAAGTGATTGATGTATTAATCAATTCTTATCTCGTAGTAAAATGCTGTAAATATAGTGACAGTGAACATTATTAATGAAGTTTTGTGCTGATTCTTGCACGTCCTGCTTAGCCAACAATCTTGAAACACAATATTTGAACTAGTCTACAAAGTTAGTAAGTCATTGGTCAGACAAGGAGTTCGATGTAATTAGTAAAGTTTTGACTGGTAGCTTGTCTGTTAATTATTTCTTAGCTAAATGCTGACTCATGCACAACAGTAGAACACAGTAACAGAATGAATTTTAAACGATTTCACAAACTTTTTCATTTCAGTGTTTCAAAATTCTATAAAATGAACATACATATTTTATGATTAAAGATTTTAATTTTTATGTAAATCCTAGAATGCACATTAAGGTGATTTTTAAAATAATCCTGTTAAACGTGAAACTTTTATATTCATTTATTAAACTAAACTTGACTATTTTAAGAGTTTAAGATTACATTTAACAGTCATTTATACGTCTAAATGCTTAAAACGAATGTTAAATAATGATAGTAAGTGTTTTTTTGTGTGATATGACAAATGACGTTTTATAATTTATTACAAATCAGTAGGGACTCAAACAAATATATAAGAATATGACCTGAAAGCTTTAAGAACAGATTAAAAAAACATTTTAAACAAGAAAATAGTTATATCCACACGTTTTAATTGGCTCCAGGGTAATAGGGAAAAGACCAACACAATATGTGTAGAATGTATGTGAAAAATAAGAAAACATTTATTGAGTATAAATTTAATAACATCAGTAAAATAAAATTAACTATCGTTCGTGGATAATATTTTTGCCTATTTTTTTATAAAAATACACATATACTCGTATTTATATTACTATCGCTATGGAAAAAATATCATATCTGGTATAGTCAGTAATACAATTAGTTTCTATTAAAATCAGAAGTTGAATGTTATTTAGTTTACATAACAAATAACGTTCATTTTTTACTAAGAAAAATAAGTATGCTTTTAATATTACTAGCTTAATGATTTTTTTTAATCCGTTTCAAGTAGTATGTTAATAAATTAAATATACTTATTATAAAGTATCCTTTATCTAGTTATAAACATAATAATATATATTAGTTTTTATTTTCTAATTATGAAAGTATACAAATAATAGTGATACTTTGAAAAATACGTTTTATTTACAGTAACAGTTTTAGTAGAGTAACTTTAAATATTAGCAACAAGTTTAGGACATTTAATATTGGTCGTTACACTTAGGTGATGCTATAACATTTAATTACATTAATAGGCTGATGTTTCAGAAGGCTGGAACAATAAAACAGTATAACTCCTTGTAATCATGATTACCTATCTAACGAACCAAGCCCTATAATCGTTTTAATATCGGTGAATGTGTGTGTCACATTGGCAATTACAGAAAATACATTTGCCCTCCGACCAATTCCTAACTCTGCCAAGAGACCAATGCGTATCCCAATTGTAGTTGTTTAACTGAATTTTCAATAAATGTGTTAAATACAAATGCACATCCTTAAATAGTATTTCATATGTTATTTAAATTGTGTATTTTCACTTTTTTAGTTTACATTTAATATTTTCAGAGTGGAAAAAAACTTGAAAGTTCTTTACTACTCTTTAAACGCAGTGACTCAACACATAAAGTTTTTCAAAAAGCTATATACCAGCATTTCCAAGATTATATCACTTTTTTCATTGATATTTTTATCATTTAGGGTATATACGATCAATATGTATGTTGGAAATGTCCAAAAAAGGTATATATAGAGTTAAATATAAAATTAAAGTTTTTTATAGACGCATTTAACGCCACAAACCGGATCTAAGAAGGTTAAATAGGTCTGGATATGTGGCCACTTCAATTCCATAACTAAAAACAAGGACTGTAAAGTAAAAAAACGTGTTTAAACCCGTAACAAAATAAGACAATGATAACACAATTCTAAATCAAAGTTTATTTTATACCTTTTCGTAACGTATGTTCAAAGTGAGCTACAATACCTGTTGGAAGTGGGCTAACCTGTGGACAAAACGTGCAGTTTTAACAATTTGTCTAAAACTCAAATGGTTATAACTATGGACAGCATGAGCCTATTGAGATCCTGTTGGTTGTGTTTAATGTCTATTTAGTGAATCTTAAAATTTATATCAAACTCAACCAATGATTCTAATGGGTAATTACAACTGACTCCTGGATGGATATAACTTATATTATGAAAATCAATTATGTGTACAATGAAATATTAGTAACACTAGTGTAATGTTTAAAGTGTCTGCATCATATCATTTTTTTTTTATCTGAGCGTTGGCCACCGTATATTTTAAAGTAATCCATTTTTAATGTGTATAAAGTAGGTTTTTTTATAGCTAGATAGTTTTATATAGTATTGCACCTGTCTACATCCAACTGTGAATTGAATTTCTTCTAAAGTATTGATTGTAAATACCAAATAAATATGACTGTAAAAATATTGTTTTTTTTTAATTTAAATATTTGTATACAATATTGTTTATTTAATTTTCATGGTTGTTCTGTCTTTCGTTATTTGTTCTAATAAATATATTTTAATATCACAATAATTACTGAAAATTCAATTTAAATATATATATAAACGACTGATTGTATACTGTTTATAGATAGAATGAATAATTTGCAATTTTTTAAGTTACATATTATTAGAAAATGTACTAAAAGATTTACTAGAAATTGCTTTATCTTGAAAAACATTAATGCTATCTAGAAGCACATAAAACCAGCACATACACTGCTCCAAATTTTCAAAACGTACAGATCAACAATTTTAAAACACTCATAAGCGTATATAAAACACCAGAAGTGTTGTACAGAATCCTCTATGACATAGGAAGGTCAGGTAGTGAGGATCAGAAGGACATACGACTGAGAGATGTAATTTATAGGGTTTTTCTCTAATAAGAAATGTTATTTCAGTGGGTTTTATTCATGTTTTTAGTTAAAATACTCGTTATGATTTCCTGTGATTTCGTGTCCCCATAATACTTCATTATACACCTTTTATTTGTGATATGCCCTGCCTTCAATGTTCCATTGTATAAGGTATGCCGCTTGCCTCTTATCTATTAATACATACTACAATTGTAAGGGTGGTGACTGACTAATATACCTGTATAATACAATAAATTAAGACTTAAACTTAACCTTTTACATGTTTCACCCATAAGTATAATTATCTATTACGTTTAAATGATTCATAGTATTATAATCTAAAAAATAAAAAACATACGTTTGTTAATGACGAAGCACATAAAATATTTTAAATGTGTAGCTTTTAAGCAAAATACTGTATAATTTTTATATTGGCTTATTAAGTGCTACATGTCTTATGAATTTCAATTATTAATACAACGTATAATATATATTCTTAGAATCGTTATGATAGTGGGGATTGAAAATGTATAATTGACGGTTAGTATTACTAGTTCATGAGTTAGTAAAATAATAATTGGTAAATATGTAGAGAAACGATTAATCTGTTAATATTCTTGGTTATTGCCCATATATCTATAGTTGTAAAATGGGTTTTTTTTAGTGTGATAATATAAATTTATACGTCTTATTATATAACTACTTTAAAAAAAAAACATATAATTTTTCCTACTGGAATCAGTTATTTATAATTTACTCTATGCAAACTAATTTTTCTTTTTTTTAAATATGAACGAAGTCAATTTATATAAATTAAAATGGTTTCTACATGTATCTCTACCCTTAATCGTCTAAATATGTGAATAAAATAAAATGTATCGTATTACTACAGGTGAACTATAGCAAAAACATATTTATAGCCTTACAAATACGTTTCTACGTTAGCACAACACTATATCATACATTTCTTTGTCTTAGATATACAAATATTACTTAATCATAACAAGTTCTACCAAATTGAATGGAAACAGTCAAAGGGCAACCGACAGGGTGTGGTATTGTTAGTTAAGGGCTGAGGCTAGCCACAACTTGTACTATATCGACACTCCCCTTTTACTAACCACTTGTTTTAGCAGTTCTAGATATTCCATGGCTTTTAGACTATCATTATAAATCTAAATAATCGTAAATAATTGATTCATGATATTAAATTATATTAAATTTTCTAATATTCCTAGAATTTTATAAAAGTTTATATTGGATATTTTTTCAAATCTTATTTTGTAACACAAAGTACCATAAAAACATAACTTCTTGTATGATATTTATTTAAAACATAGTAGTGCCTGTAGCAAAATTCTACCATATTTTAATATTCAACTAAAAAATACCCAGTAAATAATTTACAATGGCTCTAAGGATATATATGCCATATCAAATCAAATTAATTACTACTAGTAGTTTATAAGATAAGCAATTGATAAAATTAGCTTTTTTCCATAACTTGATATAAATACTTTCCAATATTAACTAGGAAACAACCAATCCGTATAAATTTGAACTGTTGATTTTCATTTTAAATAAGTAAGTGCTGACTGATCTATGTGTTTGGCCCTATTACAGTCGAAAAGAATAGGCGATATATCCTGTTTGAACCTAAAGATGTAACGTGTTTTTATAACATACTATAATGCCTCTAGTAAAAATATTTCGTGTACTCTCTCATTCATAATAAATAATACTAGTAAATATAAATTTATAATAATTTTAACTGAAAGCTTATATAAAGTCAACATACATGTTTCTTTGTAATAAATACAATGTAAGGTGATTTCAACTGTAAGCTTAGTAATTATCTTATCTTAATTTATAATTACGTTATATTTCAAAACATCTAGTCAATATTACCTTTAATAACCTAGTATGAGAAAATTAATGAAAATACGAGGTTTTTTAAGAATTGTTTTTTAATTTTTAAGAAGAGAGCCGTAATTAATTGTATTGATTTTATTTCGCACCTTATTTTAAAATTATATAATAGTATTCACAAATAACATCAGTATATCTAAGACACAGCTCCTCAAGGTCATTTAAAGGTATGCAAAAATATTATTACTAAACACGATTTCAGGATAAAAGAGAGCCAATGGTATTCTGGTCAGGTTCCCGTTTAACAAGAGACTTGCCTGCAGCAACAAGATTTTCATCATCCCATCTAGTTCTCCTCTTTTATATTGCAGCTTTGAAGTATTGTGTAGGATCTGAAATCGATTACTTTATTTTTTTAATATAGAAAATTTTAATATTTTTAGTGATGTAAAAAATAGATAAGTAGACTTTTTTAGAATCTCTAAGAAATGTAACCGGAAGGTATAAACGTAAGAAATATAATGTATAAGGCTACAATTGATGAAAGGTTTAAAAAAACACAATTTGTGTGTTTTATGTTCTATATATTTATTTTTTATAAAGTGTTAACAACTTTATGTTCCCTATCTATATTCAATGTTTGATTCAATGAAATTGATTGAGGCTCTTAAGTTACAAAACAAAAAAGATTTAATCATGTAAACAAAAGTATTATAAAATATTATATTTTCTTGTTTTCTTGATTATTTTTTATGTATAATTGATTGTATACGTAACATGGACATGGTGTGCTTTTTGTATGTAAAATATATATTTTTTCCTAATTGGCTTAATTATTTTATGATTCCAAAACCTACTTATAAAAGCCGATCTTTGTAACATTTAATATTAGGGATGATAACTTATTTGACCTTAGTCATTTCAATATGTATTTGATAAACTTAAATCAAATAAATATAATGAATTTAAATAATTGTAATTATGACCTTCAATATGTAATATGTTTAAGCATTTCATATACCGTTACAATATAATAAAATTGCTATTCCCTAAAACTCAATTTTCCAATCACCAGATGTGTCTTAATATACCCATATGCCAAAAAATCCTTGAGCGCGACAAGCCAATATATACTTCATTCTATAAAGACTTTTTTATTGCAGTAATCATTAAAAGCAGAGTATCATTTAATATTTTTTATTTTGTTGGGAATAGAAATTTGATACATTTATCTGAAACTTTATTACAAATAGCACAGCAGTTGAGGTTATAATAAATGTATCGATTTTATTATAAAAAAAAATATTTTTTTGACATAATTTTTGCACATGTGTAGTTTTGGGAACTACAATTAGTGACACTTGGTTAGCTATTATAATTAAATTAAACAAATAAGCCCTTTCTATGGAATTATATATAAATCATAATATTTATATCACTAATAGATATGTGATGTGTTAGTTATTCTTGTCTTCTAAAATAATAAATAAATATAACTTCGTCTTATATTTTATGATGGAAAGCTTCAAAAAGTATTCCTTCTACATAAATAAAGTTATTTTTGTCACGTAAGTTAGTTTTATTACAATGTTCATCGGAAGGTCAGAAAGAGTATTGATTTATAAATATGGGGTATTTATAAATCAATACTCTGGGGGAGCCGATTTTGTGGCTGGTTATAAAACAGCTCAAAGTGTGATAAAAGCTTTTATGGAATATGACAAGTTTCCCAGGCAAGGTTCTTTAACGCCTCTTTAAAATCTTCAAGTATTTTCCCTCATTCGCAACTGTTTTTCCTAACCATTAACTTTATATGTGTTATATGTCGATGGTGTTATTGATAATGGTAAATAAACAATAATTAATCATTTTAAATATTAGTCCGTAGGTTTTAATATATATTTTTTGTGCGTGTGTGTGTGTTTCCAATAGTTGGGTTCAGCCTTATAAATATACGTATATTACTATTAGAAAATCTTTAAGTTAAAACGTTTAGGGACAGGTGTGGTATGATACTAGTAATAAGCCATAAAGTCAACCAGAATTTAAATACAAATACTTTTTTATTTATTGTAATATAATTTTGAAATTCTAGAGACATCGTGTTAAAATTCACTTAAAATGTCAATTATAATTCACTTCACCCAAGATCAACTTTAGTTTTTGTTTTTTCCACAGTAATAGTTGGACAGTGGAATATATTGATATATAAGTTTGCACCAGTTTTAGATAAACAGTATTTAAATATATCTTAAAATAATATTCGTATTTACCTTATAATAATTAAAAGTGCCAAAAGGCTCAATTAGTGAATCGAGGTAGGCTTAAATGAGTGTATCAAAGATAGGGCTGATGGAACAAAGAGTTTTAATATAGAGGGCAATGGTAATTAATACCTAATTAAATGCCACTGTTACTCAATCAAGACGTATTTCTTTAAAGAATACCATTATTTTTTACTAGACCAATAATGTAATGATTACATTAAAATGTATCTGAATTAAGTAAAGTTTTTTTTATAATTATGTAACATTTTGCATCCTAATTAGTAAATAGTACAGTTAATTGTGGAACAAATTTATCCTTACTAATTAATTAAAGTGTTGTACTCTCTGCCAAACACATATATAATTAGTTTGTACTTATTTCAAAAAGTTATAGTTTATGGTGATATAAGGTGACCTCATCAGAAAGTTCAAAAAGGTTTTTTATATTTATGTACATAGAATATACTTGTATATATGATTTCAGAGAGGTTCAATTTATTGAAGAAAAGGAAACAAGAGTATTGAAGCAAAACTAAGCCGATTATTCACTTGAGTGGCGATGTATTCATGCCCATGTTCCTACATTTACTATGTCCATAAAGGCGTATATTTATTTCAATAAAACAGGTTTTTACAAAGCTTACTATCTATAAATTCCTAAATAACGTAACTGAATTTATTACTTTTTAGAAACGTAAACATTTATCTTTTATAGACTAAGTGTTTATAATGACATATTTATAAATTACTTACCGATTTATTTACTATTGATATGGATTCATAGCAATTTCATTCACATTAACAATTAAATGTTATTATCGCTATTAAATGGACCACCAACTAGAATAGAACCTAGACTAGAATCCAAACTAGTCATGGAACCATACTCCATACAGAAGTGCTTACTTATATTTACTATTAAATATATTTACATTATCTTATTGTATCGTTTATATTACAACAAAGGGACATACCTGCTCACTTTGCGTGCCAACCCCGAAGATTGCTGAGCTCGGTACACCACGGCCATCATGTAACTATTATATAAAAATAATAGTATATTAACTATATAACGTAAAATCACAATATTAAATTTAGTTACATAGTCTAACACTAATTTCTATGCCACTTATTTAACCTATTTCAAGCATGTTCATTTCAATTATTTTTGTTTAACAGCTGAAGATTAAACTTATGGTAAAATATTTCAAATGCATCAATATTATAATGTCAAACATTCCAAATAGCCATGTTTGTTTACTTACAAAACAGTTGTTATTAATTAACTAAATTAAACCCAATATTATCCTTATGGAGCAATATATTAGGGGTGGTTTCTACCCCTTAGGAGTACTTTATCAAGATGAAAATACAATATTTGTCCTATTTAAGACCTAAAGAAACAGTGTACAACATTTCAGCTGTCTACCTACATGGGAGGTTGGAGATATAGTGATGAGTGAGTGAGTGAGTGAGTGAGGGCTTTTCCTTTTATATGTATAGATTGAGTATGAAAATACGGTACTAAATATGACGCATTGGTATACATACTATTAAACATACTAATACATTTGAGATTTTTAGAACTTAGGCTTAAGCGGCCGGTGTCATAAATAGAATCTATATTTTGCGGTGACAACCGCGTCAGCGTGCTATGTACATTATTTACAAAGTAACCTGACGTTTCTCCCATACTGTGATATGGCATCCTCAGTGGTATTTCTGTGACTTGAGAGGATTTGTAACAATCGTGTTTTTAGTAGTATGACACGTAATAAATTAAAAATAAATGCCTATGTTGATAAAAAACCTGGATACTTTAACTAGAATATCGAAAGTGTATACGTTGAAAAGTACAGTGATCAAGATGGAAGGTCTAAGAAAGGCTGCTGTTAGGATTCCTATTAGGGCTTTCCGAATGGCCACAATAAACTTTTAATATTTTTCCAATTATTATGATTTTGTAATAACTATAATAATTGAAAAATACAATATATTTTAATGAGTTTAGTTATCTATTTGTTTCAAGAAGCCCTTACTAGAACAAATTGACAACATTATGAATGCAAGTACAGTAAAACTACAAGAAAATTTTAATTTTTAGTATCCAAGAATAAAGCATATAGTTTCAATTTTTTTTTATTATTTGGTAAAGTTATGCAATTAGAAAAGATTCACCTTAGGTTACTAAAACCAAAGTCTATATTATAAAATACTATTTCGATGAAAGGAATAATAAATAGTAAAATTAAAGATAAAGCAACATCAATAGCAAACTGTAGAGTAATTGGGGTGGAACGATGTTGAAAAGAAGTGCTTACCTTTTAAAATGTCGTCTGTAGATATATAGTTGTAGTTTTAGTGCACTTTACTTTGTTTGACCAATACAGTCGCTAAAATATTAGTCTGAGAAAAGAGCGTGCCAAATTGGTCTGCCAGTAAAGTTTATTAATGGTACTTTGATTAATTGGTAGCCAAGTTTTATATTGCTCAACAGATTTCTCTCTAGGACTTAATTTTATAGCAAACATTAATAAGCAAACCTCAACCTACATTTGTTATTTTGATATAAATTAGATCTTTTTATGTGGATAAATAACTATAAATCCTATTAGCTTCGAGCAGGGTACAGTCATAATATTTTTATTTACGCATTTACTATCACTTCATAAGTATGTTGAAATAAAAATCACAGAATGCAATAAAAATAGATAAATTATGATTTTGACGATGGAACCCTGGTTTTCGAAGTTCCACAAGTATAATTTGTAAACTATCAATAGATTATGTGTGTATTTTATTTATTTATTTTTTTATTACTCAATATCCAATATTTATAATTTTCAATTTAAAATTGAAATTGAAATGCTAGTTAGATTTAACTATATTCACTATACGATTTATATAAAAAATACAAACACACAACTATGTGATTGAATGTCCAAATATTCATCATCCATAGCAGCCATATATAAGCTACTGCTATAAAAATAACATGGTAAATATAATATATTTTATACATTGTATACTTAAAATTTATAGAGTAAAACGACAAGTTTAACCAAAGAAGAAATACGAATTTGTCGTTGTAAAAAGAATACATCATGACTTTATTATACTATATAATTCATACGTTTTACATGTTTTTAAATATAACAAATTCATTTAAATATTATTTGAAAATATATTTTAATTAATAACCAACTACATTCTCATATAATTTTAGCTGGGAAGTGAGATATAGTAAATTTCTTTCTTTTCGATATTTAAAAAATAAATTAATAAATACGCGTATGGGAATTTTTATTTAATTACTCGCATATTACCTATCACAATTTACTCACACTTTCCAAGGTTTCAACTTTATATGTATAAATAAGGAGAATGATCGTGAGAATCGATCTACTAGGCGTTCTCTTACCTTGTATATACATAGAATGGTTCCATATTACCCATACAAAGACACTAGTACTTGAACATTTAAACAGCACACTCTTACATTTGTCACATTGATATTGTATATTATTATAACAATGAAAATTAAAAAGTAATCAGTGTATTTCTGTAAAATATTTTAGGCAAATAACAGTTCCTAATTCCTAATAAATTCCACTATTCCTAATAAAAAGTCATAAGTGAATCTTTGGTGAGTGACCAACGAAACCTCCCACCCAACCTGCTCTATGATTGACTCTCAAGTTTTTATTTTAACAAGCCTATCGATAATCCAAAATATGCTTTCGAAAATAAATTTATTACATTGTGTATTTTTAGAAATAGCTTACAAACTCTTTCTAACAAGTAAAAAATCTTTATTGCAATTAATATCTATATCAAAAGGATTTCCAGAGAATAAAAATTTACTTAGTTACAACATATACACTTCCCATGTCATCTCTCTTTCTCTAATCCTAAATCTAGGTTCTCTAAATCTAGGTAATCCTCTAATCTAGGTTCTCTAAATAGCCGTATAAAACTTATTTCACAAAATAAAACAACTTTTATAAAATAACATTTTTTTTTAATTCAGCTCATTGGCAGTTAATTCATATCGTAAAAACAGAAGTTTCGCAGCACCCACCATTTCGACAATTCCAGCGAATGGGGTCACGTGATCTTAGGCATATAAATTGAGTAGTAGAACACCATTTTCCATTCTTTTGTGGAACCCTCTGGTCTGAGGAAGGTAAGCGTGGTTCACCGTAATCGATCACCATATTAATTGTGCATTTTGTACTTGTATTGTAATATATTTGTGTATTTTGTACTTATATTGTAATAAATGTGTCTTGTGTGACGTTTACTTGTACTGTACAAAATAAAAATAACTTGTTAAAATACATTTCAATTAACTTTCAAATATAATTTCACTTGAAGCTACATTGAGCTACATTGAAGCCTCTGTTACATCTTCAATTTAGAAGACTTTTCTCATATGACTTGAAATTTCAAGTATTCATAATTTTGCAAATATTTATAAATGCAGTAACCTGTATAAGTTGGCTCATACAGAGTAAATCACGAGTTTAAGGAATTATGTCCAAGTAATAACATAATTATCTAGTATTATTGTTATATTTATATTGTTATTATATATTTTGCCTATCCTGTCATATAATTTTGATTTGGTATCTTGTTATTATCTATAAGTGTCTATAAACTCCAAATTTAGATTATGTGATATTGTGGAATTAGGCCTATGTAAAACTTGTTTGTTGATATTTGTATAGTTGCACTGTTATGTTTTGCTGATTTTATTTATTGTTATCTAGTATTATTGTTACTGTATATTTATATTATTATATAGTTCGCCTATCGTGTTATGACACGATATATCAAAATATTTGAGAGATATTTTATCAAAACTTAATTTTCCAGTCCCAAAAATATATCTACACAGACTTACAATCTTATTTGCTATACCTTATATGATTTCAAGGTGAATCATATAAGGTAAACCCACCTGCCCACCCATACATGTACAGTGTATTAACCCACCCACCCACCCATACATGTGCAGTGTATTAACCCAACAGCCCACCCATACACGTACAGTGTATTAACCCAACAGCCCGCCCATACACGTACAGTGTATTAACCCAACAGCCCGCCCATACATGTACAGTGTATTAACCCAACAGCCCACCCATACACGTACAGTGTTTTAACCCAACAGCCTGCCCATACATGTACAGTGTATTAACCCACCCGCCCACCCATACATGTACAGTCTATTAACCCACCCGCCCACCCATACACGTACAGTGTATGTAATTTTGATCTGATATATTTTGTTATTGTCTATATGTGTCTGTAAACCTAAATTTATATTATGTGACATAATTCAATAATTGGGATTATGTAAAACTTGTTTGTTGACACTTGTTTAGAGTTATAGTCTACCTGTGCTAGTTATTACAGTACTGTATTATTAATCTTCCCATCATGGAGTATATATTAATGTATGAAATTGTAAATTATGTAAATAGCTTTGTCCGTTAATTAAATAAAAAAATAACAGTATTTCCTGTATGATCAGTGATACACATTAGCTTTTTGTTGAACATCACTTAAATTTTCAGTAAAACTTTTTAAGTCTGTATATTCACGAAAAGCTTAGTGACATAAAGTATATTTTCCAACGTATTTTATATTTTGTAGTATATTACAGTCCGTAAGGCTTTTAAAGAAATTTATTTTATAAGATTTTTTATAAATCTCTAATAAATATTTATAATAAAAAATAATTATAATTAACACATAGAATATTTTACTGATTAATAAAATTAGAACAGTAATTTTAATTCAACTTAGAACTGTTTACACAATAAACCTTTACCGTAATGTATGAAATGAATATTTTTAACATACTTTAAACATTTCAATTGTATATGTAACTGATACTAATTCCCTTATTTCGCTACAAAATAAATAGTTACTGATATTTGTACTGTATGTTGTAATATACTCGTCATAGTAATAAATACTTAATAGTAAATAAAACAAAACAATATTAAGAGAAAACTTACATTTGTCTGATTGAAACATAGCATAAGAATAATATGGAAAGAAATTAAATAAAAAACTTACTTTTGGTATATATTTAATTCGGTCGGAGATAGTCTAACCGGCAAATGTGAGGTTACAACCCTCCAGCGCCATATTACCGCTTTCAGCTTCCCCTAATGCTATTGCCATAAATAAATTAGGCCCCACTCATATGCATACCAGCATCTCTTATCTCCATTAAGCAATTCCAAGTCCCTACATATGGTTTCAGTCGCTTCCATAAATTACTATGCTTTTATGTGACAACAGTTTTTGTTTAATTCATATTACATTAAGTTTATCCTTTTTATTTTAAAAGTAATATACAATTTGTAGTGTGTTTATATTTTATGAAGTGCTAAACATATGTTACAAAAATATTTTAACAAATACGAAGAAAATATTTAACTTTCATATGATTCTAAACATACAAATATTATTTATGTTTAGTTTGAAATTACGTTTTGTAACATCTTTTAGGTAGATATGTATTTGTAAATATTTTAATTTGAAGCAATATACTATTTTGTTGTACAAAGTTTTATCATAAATTCTCTGTTAAAAATTATTGATTTAAACACATTGCTATATATAATTACTTACTAATCATACTAAAATAAACAATAATAAAAAGTGTTCTATGTAACTAAACCCTTAATGAATATAAGGGAAGTGTGGGGCTAAAATAAACAGGTTCCTAAATTAAAATAATATTATTTTTTTAAGATGCATTGCGTATGCATGTTTAAAGGATCACAAGAACTAGGTAAGAACAATCCATTCATAAGTAAACTATTGAATAAAATTAACATTAAACTGTCCATACATTCCCGAAGAAACTATGTTTGCCAACAATAAAAATAATGATACATTGTTTAAAACAAAATCCTTACGCATTATATAGCTTTGTTTGTAAAATACCTCCCACCTTAAGATCTAAATTAGATGGGTCGGCGAGTCTATTTTTTTTTCGGTAAGTTCAGTCGAATGCTGTGACTGAGATAGGGGTCAGCTAGGTCAACATAAATACACGTACAGTGTCAGGGGAATCGTCTACGCACTGATACACTTACGTTGGGACATATACATATACGTTGATATATCCATGCACCAATCAACGTACAGTAGCCACGGAATATCTTGAGCTGTTGAAACCGTTACTTTTCAAATGCTTGGTGGTTGTCGGATGGGGGGGGGTACGGTATACGCATGCGTGGCTTTGTACTAGCCTGACATTCAGACGTTGGCTACCGCTGCTGATCAGCTGATTGGAGAATATCGTTGTTTTTTTTTTTTTTTTTTTTTTTTTTTTTTTTTTATCGAAAGCGTTTGTTATTGCAAATATTAAGTGCAATAGTTTTGTTTATTTTATTAGTTGCTATGCATTTAATAACAGCCACTGATGTTATAATTTAAATAATAATTTAATTAAAACTGCTGTCTATATTTAAAGAGATCAAATTTAATATTGTTCACAAAATAATTCACAAGCATGTATTTCCTACTATACAATTAAATTACGGACTGCTTACAGTAAAAATTTAAACAGTACTTATTTACTAAAATAACCTACATTCTGTAAATTCACTAATGTTTAATGTTTGGTACTCCATATGATTTTATTTCGTTTTTCTCATTAAATATTAGACAAAGAAAATATTAGTATAATTATAGGTATGTAATTTTAATATAATTACATATTATAAACCAAGTTATATTTTCATAAATAAAAAATATAAGTGGTTAAACGGATGGGAGTTGTGTTATAAAAAAGGTAACTTGTAGGCGTGGTGACTTGGTGTTTACAGCAATGCTAGTAGTACGCTAAACACTGTTTATTGGTAGATATCCCTCTCCCCCTCAGCACTGACCATGACGTAAGCCACAGCTCAAGATATCCCGTGGCTATTGTACAGTGGTAATTTCCAACCCACACACCTACCCCAACACACGCGATGGTATTAAATGTTCATAAGTGTTTTGTATACTAGGCATTTGTTTTATTAGTGTTTTTCCTACTTTATAAACTGGTAAATAGAATTAATAGTTTATTTATTACAACTGAGTAAATACTTCATTATTTATTCTAAACATTTATTCCTATTTTTGTTTTATTTATTTATATAGTTTGTTCAAACATTAAATAGTAAAACGTGTTCATATTACTGACAAAGACGGTTTTGTTGGAGTAAATTGGAACAGCAACAACTGAGTCAACAATCGCCCTGTCATTCCGATATTAGAATACTATGTTAAAATGCTATGATGAATGTCTAAAAAATGCTAAAATTATGATGAAAGAATACTAAAATGATTAAAAATTACTGAGCATTTATAAAAATACATAAATAAAGAATTTACGCAGTAATAGTGTGTAAACGTGTAGAATAGATATTACTTACATTACACTGTATACAATTTATTAATACGATATAAAAGATTTTTTAGATTTTAGCTAAGTTAGAACGTTTCACAAAGTGAAGCAACTAGTATCAACTAATTATTCATACTAAAGAATCAAGAAAAGCTAAACACATTTCAATAGAATTTCTGTTAAATCTGAAGCTTCATTAATTATATAAGGTTTTAAATATTAGATTTTTCTGAGTTGAAGTAGTTTTATTATACTGTATGGTATTCAATAATATTATCATAAAATAATGATTATATGAGTGGTTTTTGTTTGTATTTAAAATATATGTCCTTTATAATGAGAATGTAAGTCGACAGTTCATTATTTCAACGATGTCATGTACAACAAATTCGAATGTGTATATTCCTCATTTATCATTTCAACATAATGTATAATTATTTGTTAGAGATGTGTTTATTTATTTAATCATAAAACTCCGATCGTCAAGATATGGGCAAATATGTATTTCGAATGAGTGTGATGAGTGTATATGAGGTATGTAGTCATTGTTACAAACTAAGGCCGAATATTCCTTAGAAAGCATAAACAATGAATAGCCCAATGAAAAATGAACAGCCGGTGGTAATCAGCTGATCCTTCTCAAAATGTATTACAACTCTGATTGTTATCGAACTGAGAACCTTTAGCACATGAAGCTGGGATTGTTCATTACGGTGTTATGATGCAATCACACATAAACCAACATATTACACTGATGTTGACGGAGATTGGTTACTAAGGGCTTATGATCTATCCGAGTTCTATTCTACATGTATTATGTTAAAGTTACACTTTTAAAGTCCTAAATCCATATAATATAGCATTTATAACTAATATTATAAATATTCGTTATAATTATATTGTTTTCGAAACTCATTAAACATAAAATAGTGTTTTATTTATATACGCTGTCTAATTGTGATGTTGACGATTAGGGTGATCTTGTAAAGTGAAAAAAGGTACTTCTGTTAGTTAGCAATATACAAGAACATATAATGTTTTAGATTATAAATCTACTAATTTTCATTTTAATAATTTTAACTGTGAAAAATTAAATGTTAAACAATATTTACTGTTAATAAACGAAGAAACAAGTCAGAAGTTGGAAATTCTTATTCATGTGAAAAATATAATATATACAGTGAGGAAACAAATTTAAAGCAATTACTCGTATATAAATGACAAAACTATCGATTTACTATTTTACGATTGTTACCTAAATGGCGATTAGTATACAATTATAAGCAGACATTCCTGCAACCATCCTGAACACTCCTGAATACAGTAAAGACAACCATTAAAGTAATATAACATTTAATTTTTTTTTAAATCATTGCCATTGTATATGAATAAATTTTACTGTTATAAATATTTTCAGTTAGTTTAGTATTGCTTATAAGAGCTCTTGTCTACTTTGATGTTAAAATTGAACTATGCAATAATATCAGTTCTAATACATATTTAACTTAGTGTATGTAGTGGTTGTCCTCTATATTTGTACTTCCTTTACCAATGTTAATCAATCTCTAATATGTTTCAGTACCTATTTCCGACGTGGAGGGCGTACTAATGAAGAAAGTTCTGCTTCCCTGTGACATCTCAACTAGAGGTGACAATGATGCTGTCTACATGGTACTTTGGTTCAAGGAATCCGGAGGAGAGCCTATATATAGGTCAGAAAACAACACTATTGTATTTACTATGCACATTGTAGAAGTGTAAGTAAATATATGTAGTTGTTCGTGAAAGTAATGAAAATTTTTGTATGGATATTGTTTAACTAAATAATTCAAAACGTAAATAATGAACATAACAAATTTAAAATGGTGAGAATTCGTTTTGAAATTTAAATAAGTTTAAATAATAGAAGTATAATTTATTGGCATTTATTTCAAGACATAAAGTATTCTACAACTTAATGAAGCAACTTATACAACATTTAATAAATATTTGAGGACTGCTTGAAGAACTGTCTTGCTATGTACAGTAAAACATTTTTTTCGTCTATAAGTTAGTCATGAATTCTTGATAATCTTTTATCAATTTATAAGACATAAAGGTGGCTTATGCATGACTAATTATATAGAGAAATATATATTTATTTTTTTTATGTAGTTTCTTATCCATCATGAATGAGGAATAGTATGATACACTAGCTAAATCAATAGCTAAATGAATAAATTCATAGCCAAATTCAAACCAAAAGTATATATATTTACTTTTTTACATAATGATTGATATGGCAGGTTAAAAGTATATGTGGATTTTATGAAAATATGTTGGTTTATTATCAATTAAAATCCAAATAACACTCGCTTACGAATTACAGTTTTGACGTTAGAGGAAGAAGCTTTGGCCAGGCAAAGTTATGGTCCTCAGTTAGTGCATTTGGGAAAAGAGCGTACTTCCGGACAGCCACGAAGCCCGCACAACTGATGGTGGATGAACTCCATCTAGAGGACGAAGGCCTCTACCGCTGCCGGGTGGACTTCCGGAACTCTCCAACTCGCAACTCCAAGATCAACCTCACTGTTATTGGTGAGGATTACGAAATAATTATTTAATAAGTTTGTACGTATTTTAGGATTCCTAGGGTACAAATTTGAACAAACATTTCCTCAATTATTTTATTAGACGAGCTTTGTTTTCGTTACATCTTTCTTGATCTACCTTTTTTAAATTAAGTTTTTAAGAAAACTATTAACCAACCTATAACTTGCTAATGAAACATTCTAAATTCACTGTAGAAGCTTATAATATTAGCAATTTTAGTTGGTTCAATGAACCCAACAGTTTTATAATAATTTTAAACATGTTAACCCATTTAAGTGGAGTAGACAAAAAACACTATGTCTATCAATTAGTCCCGTAGATCTTGCAGATGGTTGAGCTTAGTGATCAAAGTAAGCGTAGCCACAAAATCTTACCTAGACTTTCACTATTATTAAGGTAATATTCAATGAGCACAGTAATGCTCATACTCGTAAAAATATTTGTTTAATAACTTATATATACTAAGACTGTATTTTAAAAAGAATATAGTATGGTTAAACAGAATATTGACCTTTCCTTGTATTATACATTTTGGCAGAAATATATTTTCAATTTGTTTGAAATTATTATTTTTTTTAATTTAGTGACACCAAACATGCTGTGAGAGAATTTACGTTTTTGTGTAATTAATGTTTAAAATATACAAACTATTTCATTAACTACCGACCAATATATTCTTGCTACCAAAATAATATGTAGCAACTATTATCGTTTTATGCTAAGAATTGATAACGAATATTTTTTAATCTTTAAACTTAAATAAATACACAATATTGATTTGATACGAAGTATTTTAGAACCAATGTGCAGGGGACAAATTTAGTAACGTTTTTACACAAGAAATTTTATCTTAAACTTTGAGTCCGTAGTTTTGTGGAAATACTGTGTATTAAAAGTAGCGCAAGTTTGTTAATATATAAACTCTATTCCATAACCCCCTTTATATAAAACCATCTGAGATGGTATATAAGTAATAATATAACTTTTATGAGGTAGTTGCAGTCCATAAATGCATCCAACTCCCGTTAGGTTTAATGAACCTATTAACAAGTTAATTTAGCCTAATCTAACCAAACTCAAGCACCTATACTGCACATACTGTATATGTTAATGGTGTTTTTATTAATCAACAATGTTCATGTACATAATTGTACTTCAAAGGATGACCAGTTCACCCTTCCAAAACATGTACAATGTTAAGAGTAGGTTCAGATTTCCAAACTAATTGTAAAAATCTATACTGATAGTGTCTCGAAATTCCCAAAAGATTAATAAAAAAAGCATAACAGTATATTCCCTACAATGTCTAACAACATTGTACATGTTTTTATAACAACTAGTACAATAGTAAAATTTTCCAGTTTCTAGCTTCCAAGTTCCAGCTTAACAAATAAGTTACTAATAAAGTATCCTTTATAAACCAGAGTTAACTAAAACATACTGAAAACCTAAGCCTTATTCAAGACATTTGTAAAGCTTTTGTGAGCTCTATATATGCATACAAATGTTTTGATCAGTCTAGCATATCGTAATATATTTTATAGTTTTTAATAGAGTTACAAATTAAAGCATGCTATGTAAATTATGTCATTTCCATACAATCATAGATTTACGCTACGCCATAGAATTATCATCCAACGCGAAAAACATACTAAACAAACATGATTGATTTTCTTGATTTATACTATCTACAGATCAATACAAATAAATAAAAATATTTCTGCATTTATATAATGTTGAACTGTTCCTAGTAATAAAAACATGTTTGAATCACCGTTTAGGAGTTTTATAAATTTTCTAAACTAATTTTAACACAAGTTATAAATAATAAATAACAAACAAATGAAATTTAATTCCAGTAAAAGTAATTAGTAATTTATATCGCCTAACATTGTTTAATCATATAAATAAGAAATATGGTTCAATCAACATTTAATTTGTGTCCATTTGAGCTTAATACATATTATTAAAAGTATTTATATACATGAATCGGATTAATATTTTGGATAATACTAAAAAATAAGCTTTCATTTTATACTAACTTTCAATATATGATGTAATAATCATTGTATTGCAAGAATAACGATCGTATTGCAATATAAATATTTACAAGTTACAAATTCGACAAAGTATAGATTTTTATCTTTAAATGTTGTTCATTAGAATAATAATTAGGTTTATACATTGATACAACAATCAATAATTTATTATTATTAGAACTATAAAAGTAATAAAAGCGGATTGAATGCACAATCAAGAAAATAATACCTTAATATGCATTTCTTATCAAAATGATTTAGTTTAGACATTTTACAATCGTGTTTTATATTTTGAATTGCATAATATTAGTCTTGATGAAGAAGATATGACAAAATAAACAACAATAAATATACACATTTTCAGGAAGTAATTGTTATAATAATAATTTTAATTATATGTTCAGTTCCCCCAGAGCACCCAACGATCTACGACGAGAAGCGGAGGGACAGATCAAAAACTAAACTGGCTTGGAACGAGGGAAGTGATGTGGTCTTGAGTTGTGAGGTTCCTGGAGGTAAAAGTTAAATTCCTTATAAAACATATTGTTTATTAACGAAACTATTTTACCTGTTTATCTTATTTTAAGAATTTTATCAATTACATTTAAAAATACAAAGCTTTTATGATATTAATTAGTATAAAGCTTTAATTGGTTTCCAGTATAGCAAAAATAGTCTAATTGTATAAGATTATTCTGTAAGTAGAACAGTATCTCAGCTATTTTTGGGCTTATAGTTGCATAAGTATTAAGCTTAGGCCTGAGTCCTATCACCATCCTCATGATGTCCGTTCAATCGTTAACATAATCATGGACAAAAGTAGATAAATATGGGATGTCCATGTGCGGTAAATTCCAGGATTTTCTTGATATGCAAGGGAGGAAGTCAAGTATTCCATGAGTCAGCAGTTTACATATTAACTGCATATCTCTTAACTACCCTCGCTATCTGGCTAATGATTAATTGTTAGAAACAATGACTTCACTCAGTTTATTCATATCAATTTATTCACAACTCATATTTGTCCAAATATGGAAAATAATAGTTTTTAACGAATATGATAAAAAAATATATTATCTTGTAATGAAAGGGAGGTTAACTATATGTTATTAAATATTAAAGTGCCAATTAAAAAAAAAATAGCTTACAGTGAAATTTATAAAGTGTTAGCAGAAATATTTTTTTAAATAATAACTAATGGAACTGTTGTTATCAGTTGTTACTATCGATTGTTAATATAATAAAGTCGACATATCATGTTTAATCCATCAATGTGACCATGATGGGTTTCAGGTCGTCCTAGGCCTAAGGTAATCTGGTTCCTGGAGAACACTGTGTACGACGACAAGTTTGACTACGTGGGTGACAACCTGACGGTAAACAAGATGAGGTTCCCTGCGGTGGGCCGCCAACACCTGGAGAAGCGACTGGTCTGCCAGGCCTCGAACACAGCTCTCATGACACCTCAGTTCAAAGTGGTCGTACTCGATATTAACTGTAAGTTACTGAAAAAAATAATCTTCCTAAGGAAACGTAGTTCAAGATGAATAAATGGTATTAAACAAATAAAATGTCATCGTGTTTTACTATTATTTAAGTTAAAACCCATAATTTCAATACATTGCCTAGTAGGTATACTGTCATTGTAAAGCATTTATAGCTAAATATTAGACATGCTCAAATTATTGTAAGAATAATAATTTAGTGTGAGATAATATAATTGTACAGAATTTATTAATGACAGTTTTGTAAGAATATAATATTAAAAGCTGATTTGTCCCAGATAAAAAAGTGAATTTTTAATGATATAAATATACTAATAATAATATGTAGAAGGATATAATTCTGAACTATTTACTCTCATAAGTTTCAAAAGTAAAGGTGTGGCTTGTCCGTTACTGGAGTTAATAGTAATATGGGAAATATTTATATTTATAATATTTTTTTAAGTATGCTAGTTGTTACATTTGGGTTGCGTTACATAGCGTAGCATTGCTTACAAGATTCACCTTACTAAACTTATTACTATTTGTAACCAGTTTTAAAATTAGATTTAAAGGGATCCAAGCATTACGTCTTTAGGTTTTAAAGTAATTATAACTGATACAAAATATATATATTACTCAACATTTGCAAATTGTTGCCACCAAGTAGACCATTACATTTATAAGATCACTCACTCTATTGGTAGGGTTTTAACGTTTTCTTTATCATATAATCTTTCAACTATTTATAAAGTTTTACGTAATAAATCTTATGCAGTGTCTGCTTTGTAATTTTTCATATATAATTATTTAATGCAATTTATTTAAAACTAATAAAACGAATGAAATATTACGTTTCCTATGATTTTTATATTTTTATTTAATTTTATTTATTCTGCAGCTATTACTTCCAGAATGCAATCAGTAGTAAAAGTGTTCAATAAGTCATATAAAGTTTTTTTTATTTATCATTCTATTGAAGTTCATCATGTTTTATGAATAGCTTAATATCAATGTATTAATACAATTTTAGCTATGTTACATGTTCATTTTAAAAGTGAAAAATGTTTTATATGCAACATATATATTAATTAACCTACGTTTTTTCCTTAAATCGTTATCTCTCACATTTTCTACTGTGTTACAGTGAAACCCGTTGATGTCACGATACTGAATAAAGAGAAGCAGATATCAGCAGACAAGAAGTACGAGGTTGAGTGTAAGGCCACGGGATCTAGACCTGACGCCACGATCACCTGGTGGAAAGGCAGTCGACAAGTACACAAAATTGCCAAGACAGTATCGAGGGTAACTTTACACATAATTTAATAATTTAATTACTGTTACTTGTCGAAGGATATTTTATATTCTGAAAGTTTTTTTCTTTCTTTTATAAAACTAATGACATCCAAGAAATAACATTTTAAGAATTTTATTTTCATAAATTGGCCTACTTAGACAATCTGGCAGTAAAACTATTTATAAGAGTTAAGTAATGAGAAATAAACATATTTTATAAACAGTACAAAAGATATATTTCATTTAATCTCAAGTATTATTTTGAATGGTATTCATATGTAGGAATATTCAGTTTAAACATAACGATTTATTAAATATGTAGTACAGTTTATTATATTAGCTTATTTTTATGATTTTTAACATTTTATCTCCTAAATAAAATATTTACATGCTCACTAATGTAAAATTAATTTATTATTTATTTAATGTTTTTTGCATATTTATTCAAAGTTTTAATTATACCTACTTAAACGAACTAAAATCTACAAAAATCCAAATACTTTTGAATTTGTTAAATCGCTATACACACGTCTCTAATAAAAGTACAGTGGAAATATTGTACATGTATCAATGCAGTGTTGTGTGTAAAATAATTTGTTAAAACGCTTAGTTATTTATTTCATCAGGTGCAGATGGGTTGGGTCTGCCCACTTATTTACGCTCAAAGGGATTCGAGATCCTTCACTCGCGTGTGTAAGTAGGGGCGGATGAATTAGTCCCTTAGACGTTATTTTCATAGGGAACTAATAATCCTTTGCACACTAAAACTGTTTTACCTTATTTAAAGCGCTAGGTCCCATAGTTGCCCTGTCTATTCTGATATTAATAAATAGTCCTTTCTGAGCTAAGTCGAACTCAGATAGTAACAACGACTACACTCGTTCATCTACACTTATCACACTCGTTCGAAATCCATATTCGCCCATATCTTGACAATCGGCGTCTTAAGAATGAATAAATAAATTACAAATAAATGAAGGGACCACTTTAATCTAAAAAAATACATAAAATTTTAGGATAATATATATATTTTTTTAAATTCAATATCATAAAGGGAAATAAAATCGTTTAGAATTTGATTAAAAATTTTAATAGTTTTGAAATTTTTATGTAGATTTATAGTTATTATGAAAAAAATTTTTTTAACTTATACATTATAGTTGAATCCTACTAACAGTAATTTTATTTATTATAAAATAATAATTAAAAAATAAAATGACAAATAAAAGACGATAAACTACGAAAAGGTGCTTATGTGGAGCGAAAGACTGAGGATATCTCCTTTATAGAAGTGTGCAGTGGTGGGAGCCATGCGCACTCTGGTTGGTAGCCCAGGCTTTTGGGCGTTTTTGATAGGATGAGAATATAAGAATAACATTATTGTTATTATTATGATGTTATTCTTATGTACATCGATGCTATAGACATTTATGAGTCGATGCTGCATTCTAGTATAGGTTTTGGAGCTATCCCCTAAACTATCGACAGACATATTCAATCTGGGATATATTCGTTAACCGTTTTTTAAACAAAGTTGAGGCTGGTTATATATCCTTTTCCTGCGTTCTAAATGAGTCCCTTAGTCATTTTTTAAGATCTGAAAGGGTAACTTAAAATGTAGTAAATGTAAGCAGTGTAAACGTAATATTACCACAATTGGGTGACTTTGTTTATTTATATAATAGAAACCATTGTACATATTTGATCCCATGACGGGGAATGAATAGAGAGATACAAGGTGAACAATTATATGTGTAATGCAACAGTTTATGTTTCATCTGTTGTAGCAAGCAAACGATGAGAAGCAGACACTGAGTATACTGACATTTGTGCCAGTAATAGACGATGACGGAAAGTATTTGACTTGTAGAGCGGAAAACAGCGCCATTTCTGATGCCGCGATTGAAGACAAATGGAGGCTTAATGTTCATTGTAAGTTGTGTAAACCTAGCATTAAATATTTAAAAATAAGCAAAATCATGATTTAATTGAACTAGAAATGTTTTAGCCAACATTGATAAGCCTGTTAGCAACGGTATTTATGCTGAATGTTATATATTTAAGGTTATGATCACCAAACGTTTTACATGGAATTAGATTTACTACGAACTGTTAAGTTTAACTAGATGGATGAAAAATTAGTAAATGAAAAAATTCAAAGTAAGCCTATAACATTTAATGCTTAAGTTTATAAAATTATATGTTTAACAATCATTATATTTGATTGTCAATTTAGAATATTTATAGCTTAAATATACTAAAAACAACATATGTAATTTACCATTCAAGATTTAACTTAGAGCTGCTTTGTTAGCAGCTTTAAATGAACAAGGATCTAACCTATAATAATCCTAAGCACATATAAGGATCCAAGTTAGTCACCTTGTTTCTTTTACATATAATCTAACGGAATATTTTCTTGCGTACATCACTTAGCCTTGCAATCAGCTGTTGACTCTGCTGTACAGTGCGCTGTTCCAACTCATAGGCGCTTAATATAGGAAAACACAGTGATGTTATTTATTTATTTTTATTTATTTATTTTTTCATTAGCAAGACAAACTATATTTACTCTCAAAAAATTAATAACAATTAAGAAAAAATATCTGTTCCAATAACTCATGAACAGTGTCTGACATTGAAGTTTTTAAAATCAGTAGGAACCTGGTCGTATCGTGTATTGTTGCAGATTTAATGTGTCTTGTTTCACGACTTATAGATCCCTATTTAGGTGCCATCTGGAATACGCCATTGTTATTTGGAATTGCTATCGGAGATATTACAATAGTACAAAAATGTTAACCTCTAATAAAACGCATTTATAATTTGACGAGCATGACATTCATTGAAAACTCACCCAACAAACACCTGTTGCGTGAGCATGATCACCGCATCTCGGTTAAATATGAAAGATTTGAGAGTTCCACCACATATATTTTGAGAGAAGAGACTGTTTACAATGCCTAGAAGCATGTCTGTGTCTCTGTAGTCAGATGCACCCGCATCTAATTTTAGGAGGCAAGCCAAAATGACCCTATAAAACACTAACTTTCTTACACTAACTTTCTGCAGATATTTTACTAGATACATTATTTAAAAATAATAAATCGGGTCATTTTAAACCAAAATACTTCAGTGGTAGATCCCAAAAGCTTGGAAGGCCGGCGTGTAGAACAGTCATTCATGTTTTAGCTCTGGTTAGTTACATTCAATGGATCGCATGGTGCTGGGACAAATAACTGAACTGTATATTGGGAAACAGAATAGTATATTTTCACTAAAACAATAGTATATAAGATGGAAAAATTTATACATGGTGTGCTTACTGACATTATTTATGAATTTATGTAGTCTATTTATAATATGTATTTATTTTTTTTTTTATTACCTAACCGTTGTAATTGAACTTGTTTATTGCTTTTACTGTATGCATTTCCATTTTCTTAGACATGCCAGTAGTCACATTGAAAATGGGCTCCAGCCTCAACCCAGACGACATCAAGGAGGGTGACGACGTTTACTTTGAATGCAACATTCGAGCTAACCCAAAGGCCTACAAACTGGCTTGGTTTCATAATGTAAGTATTTTACTGTACACGGTCTTATAAAAATGTGTAGAAAATATTAACTGATACGAGCATTTCTTTCCTTGGTTCTAGTAATTTTACTAGTAATTTTAATTATATTAATAGTAATGAGAAACAAATTTAACATATTCCAATCAATTTTTTGTTTTTCATGATGGCTGTGAAATATACATGCAAAAATATGTATTTTAAGCTCGTACATAGTAAAAAATAGTAAAAAATTTCGTTTAATAGTAAAAAATAAGTATGCTCTGCCATTCTAGTGATTTTTTTTCATAGGCCTCGTGAGCTCAGATGCAGTAACGTTTTATGAATGTATTAATTAGACTTAAGAAATAATAAACGATTGAGAATCTAGAATATGAATTTACTGAGTACTACGGAGTGATAGGGCTACCACTGGGGAATGGACCTGTTTAGCTGCCAACACAGAGAGCAAGGAAAATGGACAAACTGTCATCTGATATTTTTGTTTTAGGGACAAGAGCTACATCACAACGTTACGAGTGGAGTCATTTTGAGTGATCACAGTCTGGTTCTACAGGGAGTTACTAGGCTCACAGCTGGGGATTTTACTTGTCTGGCAGCAAACACAGAGGGAAAGGGGACAAGCAATGCCGTTCCACTTAAAGTAATGTGTAAGTATGAGTAGGCATTCATTGTTTGCTAAGTAAATAATTTGTATTACTTTTATCGGTATGGATTAAATTTACATGAATATTGAACTATGTTAGCAAAATTATAAATCTGAAATATTTTAAAGAAAACAAATATGTAGCGTGTATACTTATATATAATTTGGTACGAATATCTACATAAAGTTCTAAATGTCACCTGGATGGGAACTATTTTTCAGTAAAGTTAACCTTGTACTCTACCTGTTTTCCTTTCTGTTTTAGCCCAAATTGGTTCTCTTCTACAAATCGCTATCCTATAGAGAGTTTACTTAGCTAAACAAAGAGTCGCATTTCCTTCTCTAAATAAACTAAAGAAAATCATGTAAATAATAAATAAAAACGACAGTACTTTTTTAATGGTGTTGAATGTAGAAGACATAAAAAATATAAAACATTTTTCACAAAATTCATACAAATATATATGTGCCTAAATATTGATTAATCGACTATTCCTGTTAAAGTTGTTCCCACCTGCAAGGAAGAGAGGGAAGAGCTGTATGGAGCCTTGAAGCACGAGACAGTTCATCTAAAGTGTGAGGTGGACGCCAATCCTCCCCTGGTGACCTTCCAGTGGACCTTCAACAACTCCGGAGAACAGACTGACGTGCCTACCTCCAGATACACCAGTCAAGGCACCGTGTCTCGTCTGAACTACACCCCCGTCAGTGACATGGACTACGGCACCCTGTCTTGTTGGGGAGCCAACAGTGTGGGTCAGATGAGGACTCCTTGTGTGTACCAAGTGGTTGCTGCCGGTAAGTTAGTAAAAGGAGTTAGTGATTACGTTGAAAGTAACTTGTATTATATTTATTTAAACTAATTTTGATCAATTCACATTAAAAAAATAACTATATAAGTAATTTGTTAATAGTGTAAGTAAAATGAATAAGTATAATGTAACCTAAAAGCTGGTATTATTATTAAATCGTAATTAAAATTGGACTAAAACATTGAATACATGGTAAATCTCGTGGAAAAATGTAACCTATTTCAATCGCTACTTGGATCCTATATACGGGATGGTTGTATGGGCTACACACTTTGTAGTAGAAGATACTTGCGAGTCGCAGCAGCTCAGTAGCTGATTCTGGATTTAAACAGGATGAAATTTCGCCTAAAGAATGGCCTATTTCACCGTATTATTTAATAATGCACAATAATTAGCATGTTTTTTTTTTTAGATTGTACCACGTAAACCGATTTATTGTTTGTAGTAATCAACTGTTTAATTTTTATGGTATTACATTGTTATCTAGATTCAATCCAATTAAATTGTAATATGTGAGACATTAAGGACTACAGTTTAGAAATGTGCAGGTCAATACGTTGCATATTGCATATAAATTGACCTACCTCTACAATTTTCAAATAATGCTTAGATTATTTTTTTATCATTGATTTTCTTAGGAAGAGTTAAAGCATTATAATAGGTAAATTTACTAGGTTATTCATAGTTGTTTATCAATACTAAATTGTTCATCAACATACGATTTAGTTTTTGATGTTTTTAATATAATTTTTTTCATTTAAGGCTGCGTACAAGCAATATTATTTTTAACTATGTAACAATGTAGAAATTATAACGATGTAATTTTTTATTTGTATCCATTCAGTTATTAAATATACATAAATGTTCACCTAATACATACATTCAGGTCGGCCCTTCCCGTTACTGAACTGCACGGTGACAAACCACACCACGGATTCCCTTCACGTCGAGTGTCTGGAGAGCTTCGATGGAGGGCTGCCGCAGATGTTTCTTATGGAGCTGCTGGAGCTTCCAGACCGAATACCTCGCTTCAACATTACCGTCGTCAGGGCACCTCCTGTGTTTGAGATATACGGGATCGAGTCTGGGGCTAGCTATCAAGTGAACCTATACGCAGTAAATGCCAAGGGTCGCAGTGATCCTGTGACTTTAGAAGCCGTCACATTTAAGGGTGTGGCCAAGTATATCGGTACGTCCAATAACAATATTATGTTCAGTATTATAGTATCAAATAATTTTAATGATTATTAAAGAAGTTACATATGCAGTGTGCTATTTTATTTTATTTGGTATGTTACAACTTTAGAACCTTATTTTGGAAAATTTAATGATACAAAACTGCCATGTATTATCAGAAAAATAAACTAACAAAAATGTAAAAAAATTACGAAAAAAATCATCAAATGCTTTAAATCGTGTTAGTTTGTTATTATTTCTGTTCTGCCATTAGATTGTAGGAAAACACTTTTCATTCATGAAAGAACACAAATAAATCTCATATTTCTACTTCCAGTTAACTTTTATGAACTAGAATCAAAATTTTAGAAATTAATTAGATATATTTTTAGTTCTAAAATAAACTTCTTAAACAGTAAATTAAACAGTAACTATTTTAAATAAATTGCCATGTTAGGAAGTAAAAAAAAAATGTTTTTTCATTATAAATGGTTTACTTCATTAATTAATTGATTTAACCATTTTTACACTCTCGTAAACGTGCAGGACCGGGGTCGAGTGTGGCAGTTACCCCTGTGTTGACTGGCCTCCTGGCTACAGCCGTGGCGTTACTCCTGGTGACAGTGTGTGTAGCCAGTGCCCTCTACCGCCACCGTCAGGCCAGACGCCGTCCTACAGTCAAACTGGAGTCCTTGGACGTCGACGACGCCCTGAGTCATGGCGCTGTACTCATTACCTCTAACAACACTGGGTCATCACCCTCGGATCGTCGATCCCCAGCTGATGAAACTGACCCTGATATCATACCCAACAAATATGGTAGGTTATCTGTAAATATCAGTAACACCAATACGTTATAATTTATAACACTAACAACTTCTAATGTTATAATTTACGTAATTAGATCTAACATGTATGTATGTTGTCTTATTTACTTTAAATATTAGGGGTTTACAGTTAACAAAATTATGTGATAGAGGGGACGATAGTACCAGCTTTGCCTGAATACAAATAAAGTAATATTTCATTTTATTTCACAGTTCCTCAGCAGTAATCGAATAAGCGTTGTTAAAAAATTGCCTTAGCAAACAGTTGTTTAAAGGGGTGGATCACAGTAAAAGTTTTTGTGAAGTCCTTATTCTTAGAATTTTGTTAATAATTGTTCGTCGAATAAATATGGCAAATGGTGTCAGAATTACCAATAATCTTAAATATTTATCTACAAATCTGTAGATAAATATTTAAGATTATGCTTTTAAACGTAATTTGCATTAATAATGTGAATTTTTGTAAAATGAATGAATTTTCTTCCATCTATCTAAAGGAATCATTTATCCCCATTATCGTATACTTTGTGATAAAGTAGTATAAAGTTAAAAGATACTTTGTTATAAGTATCTTTCCTCTTCTTAGTAATCAATTAATCATATATTTATTTATTTTTTAGTTAAAATTTAATACGGGAGAATTTTGTTTTACGTACAATTTTTAAGCATTGTGAGTTTTACTAATACTATATTTTTCTAAAGCGTTTGGTTAGTTCATATGTAAATGTTTTATTTATTAATATTACCTATTACTTACTTTCTTATATGTTTAAAAATATATTACGCTGTGCTTTATATATAGGTTAGTACCTATAAATGGCCTATAACATTCAATTTACGTTTATTATCCTTGGTCATTAGTTCCGAAATTCAGCACCATATTCAACTCCAAATTGTCTTACTTTATATTTATCAATATAAAATAATATTCTTTAATATCATATTACATAAAAATTTATTTTCAATGGAAGTTCACTATCACTTCTCTAAAAATTTTACAAAAATAAATAGTAAAAATTTGTTATGTAGACATATTTAAATAAATGTAGACTTCTCTGACTGCTCGTCTTCGTATGTTTATGTGCATGCAGAGAGGAGGCCACTGAAAGGGTTTATGAAAATCTACAAGACTCCTCCACAACGACGGAGAAAAAAGGAAGGGAGTGACGATGGGGACTTCGTCTCTGAAGGCGATGAGGTCGAGACATCCCTGAACCACCTTCACACAGCCAAAGATACTATAGCTAATAATACTCACGTAAGAACATTGTTATACGTTTTTCATAAAGCTTGTGACGTCCTTCTTAAAACAACGTATGACAAATGGAAAGATAATTTACGTTTAAATCAAATAAAGTAAGATCTGCTCTAGCTGAGCGACGATGTGATAACCGAATTGGCGGAATCACTTAAATTTCACTTCAATGTTACAATATTAGTAGGTTGATCACAAAATATTTAAAGTTATCTATCCATTCCTTGGAGAACGTTGGAAATTTTCTCACAAACTACCGAATACTGACCTGCCCCCCACCCACACACGTATCGTGCTACAGGACCTCTCTCACCCACCCATACAGTACAGTGCTATTGACCCTCCCACCTACCCGCACACACACAGTGGTACTGACCCTCTCACCCACTACACCCGTTCAGTGTTATTGGCTCTCCCGACCACCCACACATGCACGTTGTACTGGCCCTGCCAACCACCCACACACGTACAGTGTTACTGTACAAATCTTCAACAAATTGAACAAATCGTGTTATTGTTTAGGAATAAGAAAATAAAAAAGTAAATAGAAAGTAGTATTAGCTTTACAATCATATACCTAAAAAATGTAAAAATGAAATGATACAGTTTAACCATACTTTCTTACACAGTTTGTACAATATTTGATGGTAAAAAATAACCTATAAAAAGTATATTAAACAAGTATTTCAAGTATTAACCTAATGCAGAGTAAATACCTAAGTTTATCCTTTTCAGTGAATCAAGTTAATGTATTTTTAGAATATTTTTTTAACATTAATTGTTTCATGCATTTGTTTTTAAAGAAAACATAATATAAAAACCCCAAACAAGGTTTGTTCAGAAATTATTGTAATCATCAACCTATTTTACAGTTTAATACTGTCTTTGTCGGTGAGTTAGGTTAATGGATTCTGAGTACGCAGTAACATAAATTTACTCGAGTTTTTAATGGAAACTATAAGCCATTGTTAAGTAGTTTTGAAAAAAAAACCAATAAAGTCACATTAATACTTTTGCACAGGATATGAAAAGTAGAAGCTACATTCAATATTATAAATACTAAGATATACGTTAATATTTATAAAAACTTGATATTATGTATGTTAAAAATAATATATAATTTTAATTATCCAAAGCGATTTCCTTATGTATAGTTCATCTCAAAATATACGAAAGTAAGTTACACACACACACACACACACACACACACACACACACACACACACACACACACACACACACACACACACACACACACACACACACACACACACACACACACACACACACACACACACACACACACACACACACACACACACACACACACACACACACACACACACACACACACACACACACACACACACACACACACACACACACACACACACACACACACACACACACACACACACACACACACACACACACACACACACACACACACACACACACACACACACACACACACACACACACACACACACACACACACACACACACACACACACACACACACACACACACACACACACACACACACACACACACACACACACACACACACCTTATAATCCAAAGGACTAACTGTACCGTTGATATGATATAGGATTGGATACTTCCTGGGTTAATGATGTAATCATCTTGTATTACCATGTCCCTGTTAACAGCACGATATAATGATGTTAGTTTCGGGTGTTACGACTGGAGAGGTTAGTTACGGGATGAAACACCACCTATATAATAGGAGTAGGATATTTTCCCAGTTGATGTCATATTTTCGGCTATTTCTCATATATAATGGAATATTCGGAATATTCACCATATTCCGATAGGCCAGGTTGGCTTGCCAATATTTACTAATGAGGCTTAAAATACCAAATATTGAAGTTTAAGGACAAAAAGCACATTAAAAAAATTGAATCCAGAATACATAATTTAGAATTTATTCACATATTATGATAAATCAAAACCAAAACAAATAAGTTAATCGCCCTGATAAAGTAAAACCAAAATTAGTTTATACAATAATAACATTAAAAATAAATTTAACAATATATAAAATTTGAAATAAATCCGTCATTTTTTAAATTAGATTAAAGAGTAAGAGGTAAAGGAATATGAACAGCTTAGTGTATAGAAGTATCACAAAGAATTATACAACTTAGAATCTAAAGTAATACAATTTATTAAATCATCATTTAATGTATAATGCGTGGTTCCATTGAGCCCATGTGGGAAAAATAGTTATAAACATTAGAATCAAGGTATAATATTTTTTATTGTAATTGTTATATTACAGTACAAATCTACTTAATTGATTTGAGTTCACAAATAAATTGAATACTACCGTTGAAATAATCAGTTAATTTAAATTAAAAAAAATATAGAGAGTCCATCAAATTTAAGTGAATGATATGTGCCAATTGTATAGTAATTTTGGACCATTTCCGTTAATTCACTACCGCTTGATAAATATTTAATTTCTCTAAAAACTGTTCTCCAGCAAATTTTACGTCCACAGTGGTTATCTTGATCAGCTAGAAACCTGATATCACTTACCTTATCTTATTGCTTTCCAAGAACTAACGCACGGAGAGCACAATCGGCTGTAAGTCAATCACTGGATTTACCAGTTTGTGAACAAATTTAGTAGCCACCTAACCGTAATTGCGATAAAAAAGTTAGTGGTAGTGAAGTATCGGAAAAAGTAGTGATATTGAATTAACAGGAAAAGTCTGTTATTTTACTAACACCTTACATGTTAAACATTTTAATAACTCATTATATTCTTGTAGATGTATTTTGATATATTTTCAATTAGTTGCTTAAATAAGTAATTTTCGTTTCAGGTTGTCAATAACTGCGGTACTATCAGGGCACACAAAGGGGTGACTGCGACCAGCCCTATAGGCAGTGGTCCTCTGTTAGTGTGTACCCCAACCGTACCCCCCTCAGTTATGTGTCCCACCCTTAATCACAAACTTGGTCCTGAAGTCGTCACGGCCTCGCATAGAATCCAAGAAAGTTGTATATAAATGTAGTTCTTTTATATTTGTAAATATCTTAAATATGTTTCAAATAAACTGTCGAATTATTATTTTTACATTGTTACAAGTTATTTTAACACCCTTATATATATTTGGATAAATAAGACAAGGGATATATGAAAATAGATACGTTTCCCTAATTATTCCGTAGAGAAATCTAGAAAGCTATACAACATATAAACCAAAGATTTGTATTATTAAGCCTAGTCTCTTTGTATTTAAAAGTCATACTATTACATTAATAACTTGTATTGTCGAACAAAGTAAATATACGTACTTTTACATATTTTCGAAATCAGAGTAATTATTTGGGAAACATATATTTGAAGAAATAAAAATGTCATTAAATGCATTACATTTGCATTGGGAAAATTGTTACCAATTCAAATCATCTCTTTAAAAAATTTACAAAAAAACTATTTTCAATTGCATAAAAATATATATTTTTCAAGTGTCTCTTTGCAATTATTATCAATTGATAAAAACTTTTAAACCTAATAACTTAATTATATAACATTTCAATGCAAATATTCAATAATACAAAAAATATAATTAATAGATTCTTTTTCGGTTATATCTAAATAAATTTATTGAAAAAAAAACTTCATGGTATAGTACAGTAATTATTCTTAACGCATTTTATAATATATTAATCACAATTTATTTATGTATTCTTGTTATTATATCACTATAGTTTGAACTGTAATAAGGTCAGTTTGTAAAGTCATTCACTGTTAATCATACTACACGGACAGTTTACACAGTTAGATACGATTAAATATGTGTAAATGTATTCTGATATAGGCCGTTAAATAAATTAGAAATATTAAAAAGTACATAACTACACTCAGGAACAATTTAAAACTCTACGTCAAATATATTGAAATTATTTTTAAAAAAATGTAAATGTAAAATAACTATGAGATTATATGGATAAATTTATTAAATTAAATTACGATCTAAAAGTATTTATTACTGAAAATATACATTTAAAATGCAAAAGATGACAGGTAGAATTCTAAAAAGGAAAAAAATGTTAAGACTTTGTGTTGTTTTTTAACATCTTTTAAAAAGTTTAATTGAACTGTTATTGTTTAATAAGTAACAATATTTAAATTTAAAAAATAAGCCAAGCAATAAGCTTAACTGTCAACCGTTTAGAATTGTAAGATCAAAATATATAATTAAAAAAAATAAAATAAATACGTATCCAAACAGGAATTATTTGTTTCGATATGAATAAATGGTAAACAACATTCATACGTATCCTCCAGATGTGCGCCAAACACCACCGGCCATCATCGGACCCGCAGGAAAAAGACTTTTACCTCCGCCCTGAAGCGATAGTAATTATCCATGTCTCTCATACCATCTGGAAGGGAATTCCACAGACGGCAAGAATTGACTGAAAATTATTGATTGAATATTGAAGTTTTATGAGTAGGACTACAAAGAAGTGAGGCACCCCTGCGTGTTTCTCGTGCACTTGTTTTAGACAAAAAACCTAAAGTTATCAGACTTCGTTTGCAAAACCTTATGCAATAAAGAAATTGTGTGAAATTCATATAGCCCGTTTATTTATAGTAAAGGTCATAGAATTGGGATACATGACCGCTTCTTAAAAGATGAAATATAAATATGATGTAGTATTTTGTGCACGTTGAAGACTCTCAGATAGCTTGGCAGTCATGTCATTTACCACGATGTCACAGTAATTAAACTGAGTGAAAACTAAGAGCCGTTACTAGTAACACTTTGACATTCAGTTTCAAACTGTGTATTTTAGCAAACACTCTGCTTGAAAAATTTAAGTTATCAGTTCAGCCCACCCAAAAGGTCTTGGTAATAGAAATTCTAAGGTTACTTACCTTGTCAGTGCATTCAATTACCTGGTTGCAGAGAATAAGTTTCGGAAAGTCATTGTAGTTAAGTTTTTAATAAGTTTGCTGTAACCAATGTAACTTAGGTTTCATTTTCATTCAGTTTAAATTCACGATGGAAGGCCTAAGAGCTAATAGATTTTATGTCGGAGTTCATAAAAAATACACATCTGACCATATCAATAATTGAAAAGTGCTGGTAAATCTGCAAGTCATCTGTGTACAATGAAATTAAGATATACAGATTAAATGTGTTATGAATACAGATTACGAATTAGACAGAATATTGCTAAATTTTATAAATTATGATATCTGCTCGTGTACTACTCTTTCAAGACACTTAGATAATGCTGGGAGAATATTAATAGGTCTGAAATCAAAACGTGATTGTGGAAAAGAGCATTTATGAAGAAGGAGTACATATCTTCTACGTTTAGAAATGTAGAAGATATGAAAGAGTGTGACAGGCAAAGTATCTTTGATAAATTTAATGGGAATATTACAAACCCCGACTACATTACTTGTAGTTCTCATGAATTCTCCACACACATCAGTCTCCCTTACAAATGTAAAGGACAAATGCTACTCAAAATGAGTTAGGGGCAATCTATGAAGTTATTCGATATAAACAGGAACTACTGACTTATCCAATGGTATATTTACGAAATAATTATTGATGGTATTTAGGTCGATGCTGATAGGTTGTTCAACAATGGGTTTACCAAATTCTTTGACTTTGGACCATAATTTTCTAGATGACTGGTGGAGACCAGCAAATGATCTCTAGTAGTACCTAGATTTTTCATTTCGTATTTGTTGTTGGGTAATAAGACGTTTATAGGATAGCCAGTCCTCAAGTAATGTTGAGCACTTTGCTCTGGTAAACGATAGATGTCTTGCTTTTTAAAGGCGTCGAATATCAACAGTAAGCCAAGGAGCAGGTTTCTTTCAAACTCTTTTCGTAATCAAAGTAGCATTCTTGTCATACAAGATAATTAACATGTTATTGAGTAACTATGCCATGGTATCAACATTAAGCGAAAAATAAAAAAGTATATATGGATTATTAAAAACATATAAACAACTTGTAAGGAAAATAATAGTACAAAAAATGATTTTCCTCACCATGCATCCCAAACGCTTTTTTACACTCATACTCCTTATCACGTATTCCATTCACAACAGGGAGGGGGAATATGCTAATTTTATTTGTTAATTTCTCCCATAAACGTGAGTTTCGTTAACATGGTAGCTCACATTGATGACTTTAATGTAGGTTGTTACGGGTTTGAAATCTAAGAGGCCTATTTAAACTTACATTAATTGTTTCGGAATGTTTTATAGTTACAATGTTAAAGATCGAAGTTTAAAATATTACTTCCATAAAAACATGAATAAGGATGACTCAGTACTTTATTACGATACTTTTTAGGTTTATTTATACTCATACTAATCGTAATTAAGCTTTTATTGCTGATACCTAAAAAGAGTTAATATTGTTCTTAATTTGAACATTATTTTCACAACTAAATACAGGACATACTTAAGCCTAATCACCAATAATAATTATTTTGAGTATACAAATGATTTTATAGTTTTTATTTATTTTATATAAGGCATGTATTATGGTATAATATAACAATTATATTCAGCTTAGCATGGTTGTGTCGCAGTGTTATTAGGGAAAGAAAGAGGTGTCTTGTGATTACATGTCATCAAATATTGGCTTCATTCAATGTATTCATATATTCCAATTCTACCAGTTTATGCCAAACACATATATTTGCAGTGTGATGAAGTTTATATTGCATTCAAATGCCAGAGGCACTGGGAAATTTCTGTTTACACAGCTGTTCCAATCTATGCGCTGCATCAAATTGTGTTTATTCTGTATCACGGTATAAGTCAGTCTTTATTTAGCAAGAGACGATGTAAATAAAGTAATAATTTTCAAAAATAATTTATTATAAAGGCAACATTATTATTTATTTATATTTATTTCTTAAAATAAGATATGTGACCTTAAATTATACCAAACTGTTACCTAATAGCTTCATAGTAATTTTAATCATTCTGAAGTATGTAAAGATTTAAAAATGTTTGTTGCAAGCTTTATTTTGTTGTGTTATACAAAAAAATTCAGGAAAAAATTTTGTAGAATTAAATAAACATTTTGAAAATAATTTTATTGTATATTTCTGAGCCAATTTTTATATTAGATAATGTTCTAAAAGTCTATATGCCTATTTGAAGTAAAAAAATACCAATAGTAAAATATTTAACAATCAGTAACAATATAACTTAATTGATGAGTGTTTACATCTATTGCTGTGGCTGGTTAGCCCTTTTTATTTAAAATTGCAGATAAAAGTCATTATTTGGAAAATATTATATTCTAATATCAGTATTTAATTTTATTTAGCAACAAACATTCGGATGGAATATTAAAATATAAATAGCCAATATAACTGTTTTGCACTTACTTTACTTAAAAACAGCAGATTTAATACCATGAAGCTCTAGCTACAGTGAGCATGATATATTATTTCTTAACATTTATGTCATAGTTAACTTATAGTCAGTATATCAGATTTTTTTTATTTAAATGTGCTCTATAATATATTTTAAACACAATAAAAATAATTTGTTTTAAATGTCAGTGGCTTCAAATGTTAAGTAAGTATAATTTAATTTGTCTTACTAATTTTAAATAAATACTATATCACAATTTGTTACCAAACTTACCAATAAAACAACATAACTATCAGGGTAATTAATGTTTTGTATATATTTATATAAATTTATTGAAAATGCTACTTTATAAAAAACAGTTACCCAAATAAATCTCAAGTGTTATGGGACGAAACATGTTGCATGAACCTTAGTTTAATAAATTACTACCCCTAATAATTTATAACAGTTATGGCGCATAAGTATTAGGATTTTTTAGCTTAAAAATTTACATTATTGCATTACTCAGTTGTTTATGTAAATTATGCGCTTCTTTTGAGGATATCTTGAATAACTATGAATGTTATAGTTATATAATGATATTTTTAATATCATAATCAAGTCGTTTCTCAACAAGTTATTTAGATATTGGTAAAAATTACATTGGTAATAATACGTTATTTCAGGATTTTCAGTTTGTACGTATTTTTATATAATATATATTTCTTTTTTGTGTGAAAACATTCAATATGTTTACAATTTTATAATTATAGTTACTTCGCAAAAAAATTTACGAATTAAAATACGAAAGTTTAATTTAAATAATTTTGTATTAAAATAACACAATTATTTATTTCGTATATCCTCTACGATGTATAATACATAAAAAACGTGTTTTACATAAAATATTTTGTTTACGAGTTAAATTAAGTACTCAAAACAGGTTTTTTTGGGATCGGTCAAATAGTAAAACCCGTTATAAATAGATAATGTCTGACATCTGGCCATAAATAATAATTATTATTCGTGTTTTTATACCGTAAAGAGAATAAAAATATAATATATTTTCTTTATTTCATTTAACAAGAACATAATCAGTAAATGCATCGCGAACTTCCGTATAGAACTCTTTCACAAATATGAAATGTAATTTTCAGCGTTTGTTTTACAACTTTGTCTTGTAAATAATGTCGAAAAAGAAAAATGTTGATGAAGGAAATACATTTAAGAAGAAAATTCTGTTTGAGTAAGAAATATCGTGTAGATTCAAGTTTACAATTTTGTTTTAAAGCAATTTTCATTGTATTTATTTTATAAATTTTACATATCAAATTAAATATATGAATAGGCCTATAATAAACTGTAAAAACAGTTTTTAAAATTCACAATATAAGGACTACTTATTCTAATTAGGTTAAGTGTAGATAACCTTAAGTAAACAATACGAAAAACATGTTTAAGACACAATCGGATGGATACCAGCAATAACTTGAACATTCGCAATGTTGATCACACTATGAGAGAGAGAGAGAGAGAGAGAGAGAGAGAGAGAGAGAGAGAGAGAGAGAGAGAGAGAGAGAGAGAGAGAGAGAGAGAGAGAGAGAGAGAGAGAGAGAGAGACAGAGAGAGACAGAGACAGAGAGAGAGAGAGAGAGAGAGAGAGAGAGAGAGAGAGAGAGAGAGAGAGAGAGAGAGAGAGAGAGAGAGAGAGAGAGAGAGAGAGAGAGAGAGAGAGAGAGAGAGAGAGAGAGAGAGAGAGAGAGAGAGAGAGAGAGAGAGAGAGAGAGAGAGAGAGAGAGAGAGAGAGAGAGAGAGAGAGAGAGAGAGAACTCTATTAAACTTTACAGCAGAGTGAATAAGTTAATTTAAAACAGCCCTTTTTAATTTAAAAGGAAGCTTTTAATTTAACTTTGTTTACTATTTAGTTTAACAAATAAAGAGTTTTTGATTAGTGTTTAAAAAGTATTTAACTCCAAATGAAGTGGACCATCCCCTGGTCTAGACGTTTGACTGTTTGTTTATGAAATGGGTAAAGTTCATTTCAATTTTTAAGTGACCTCCACACTAACGGTTGCGAAAATCCTATTCGTATCTTAAGACGTCATGTATTTATACTACAAAAATACAAGTCAGACATGAAAATTAGAAAAGCATTATTGATTAGCTGTTGTTTTAAGTGTTAACAACTTAAGAAGTAAAAATATTATTATAATACATTATGTTGCACAGTAGAGAGTAAAGAAAAGATTTTGTTGTATTTGTTAAATCGTTATTTATTTCTATATAACATTTTTTACTTTAATAATAATTAATAATGAAAAAATGATTTATTTATTGGACACAAACAACACGATTTTATTATATTCATATATTTCTCTACTTGCAATTACTTATGTGTTATACTAAAAAAGTTACACTTTTGTACTTTTTATGCATTTTTTGTTGCTCAGCTTGCATCAATATTTTCATAATCAAATCCTCTACAACTTATGTATGAAATATTTATGACTTTATAACTCTTTTAACAAAATTATTGTACATTAAAGGTAAAAAAGGGAGTTTCTTGATCCAATGTTTTGCATTTAACCCCAAACTACTTAAAAACTACTAAAAATAAATTTCTGAAAATTTTTTTTAAGTTTTCTCATGTCAAATTACATTAGAAATAATGATATTTCCTTACGTTGAGTAGAATGTTATTTTAGTCTACTTCATCCATGATTCGTACCAAATGTTTTACTGGCTGTAATTAGCTAATGAAGAGATTTCAAACCTATGTTTATTAAAAGTTTTTATCTTATTTTTGGTAGTACAATGTGTTTTTGAAGTAGGAGAAAATCGTCATGAATCACTCGGTTTATATTTGTTAAAAATAAACTTGTTGCTCATAATTCCAGAAGCTTATGACATTTCTATGTGTACTTTTAAATAAACCTACTGCCAACAGCTATTATTCAGTGCATTAGAGTTCAAAAGTATTTATATATGTATTACACTTATCCATAATTTGTTAAGTAACAGCTGAAAATTTCATAAATTAATATGTATATATTTAAATATAACATTTATAAAATTAACAAAGGATAACTTTTTTTATTTTATATAACATCAATATTTGGAAAATCCAATCTTATTATTATAATTTAATGGTCCACATACATAACCGTTAAACACTAGATACATCTGATGTTGGAGATAGTAAGTACAGTGGGCTGGGTCAACAGCAGAGGGCCTGGAGATATATGTTCTCAAGTTTACAGTAGCCACCGCCTTCCCAGTAAAGTACCTTTAGTGTGGCCCCATTGAACATCGTTTATACTTCAGATAACACTTCATTGTATACACATTTATTGTTTTATAATATGTGAAGTTTATGTTAATTAGCATATACTGATGTATAAAACACTGAAATCATAATACTAAAGTTAGTATATATTTTTAGATTAAAATTGAACATTTTATTAATGGTTACTTTGAGCCTAATAAGAATGTCTGACAATTCAGTAAAATCCCAATCTACTAGATGTTAATCTTGTTTGTAAATAACCATCCACAATTTGAAATGGATTTAATTATTATCCCTATCCGAGTAAGATCAATTTGAAATATATCGTCATATTATTTGTTTCATATAGTTTGAAGCCTTTAAAATCTGAAATGAGGTTGGAATAAAGAATTTTAAGAAGGACATAGAATTTTTTAAAGAATTTCTAGTTTTTTAAGTGGCTGATGGATTTGATTGAATTTCTGTTTAAATTATTAGTCTATTTTAGGGGAGAAAAATTTCACTATTAATCCACCTATCTTAACACTACGCTCTTTCCAACTTCAGTGATGAACTAGTTTTTTATTGATTGATGAAACTTGCAGTAGATGTAAAAAATTATATAATTGAGTTATATATTTAACAGGACAAAAAAGTTATAACACTTTTTTAAAAAAATCTCTTTTTCTTTTAAAGGTCAGAACATTTTAATTTACTAACAACATAGACGATTCACTACAATTGAGTAGGACATTTGTGTAGTTTACTGACATGTTTTTTTTTCACGTACATTATGTGTTGTATTATTTATTTACGTTCAGGAATGTTTTGTTGAATTTCTGATGTACAACTAATAAGGAATTACTAAGTACTTGTAATTATTGGGCAAAATCCTAATTATATGGAAAGAAGTTCAAGTAATCTTCAGCGAAAAGGTTAACGCTGAATAAACTGAGCGATTGTAAGAGGGTGAATATTTGTAGATTTAAAATAATATTAATTCCGAGTACCTTATTTAGAATTATATTGTCCATTTATAGAATCTAACTGATGGTACAGTAAAGAAGTAAACGCATAGTATAGTAAAGGTATTTACTAAGCTTCAGATTAATGATTTTATATTTGAAAAACGTTGTTTTTTAATGACTTAATTTTAAATTTTCAAAGCAAACTCAGATAATTCCGAATATTTAAAAGGGGTTAAACAGCTGTTGTTTGGAGTGAAGAATAAGTGGGTCACCGTATGTCATGAAGTGTTAGTCTTGTTCTGCTTATGTCCAGGAACATCCATCAACAAAGCAACAGGTCCTTAAATTTTCAAAGCAAACTCAGATAATTCCGAATATTTCAAAGGGCTTAAACAGCTGTTGTATGGAGTGAAGAAAAAGTGGGTCACCGTATGTCAAGATGTAGTGTTAGTCGTGCCTGCTTATGTCCAGGAACATCCATCAACAAAGCAACAGGTCCTGTTGCTGTCCTCTCAAGAGTTTGTATTTTATTACACTATAGTTCAACTGGTTTATTTCATGTTAAATAAAATCTGTTTTGGGTATATTTGGAAATAATTGTGGTTATATTGACTATTATATTGCTTACAATACGTGCTGACAAAGGTGACGGAACGTATATCCATATAAACAAAGGCACTTATACCTTAAAGCTTGTACGTGTCATATGTTAAAAGTATTTACGAATTATAATAAGTATTATTTGATCCTTAAATAAATTTACTTCTGACTAATATTGAATATAAAACAGATTTTTAAATATTATTTTAATCTAAAGCTTTACTTAAATAAAACTACTAATATAGAATATTCAGTGAGACATAAAACTCCACTTTAAATAATAAATCTAAAGTAATTTAAGCTAGAGATTTCAGTGAAAATGGCATTTTAAATCAACATTAAAAGCTTTTATACAAAGAGACAAGTCAAATAAATGGCAAAAAATGCAGTTGCCATTAGTAAAAAACTGCCACAGTTGTCAGCGAGTATTTTGATAAATACAAAATATCTAGTTGCAGTAGTTTTATAATATTTTTTTATAATATTAGTTTTATAACAGTATTATAACAGTATTATAACAGTAAATAATATATATAGTTTTATATTATTTACTGTTAATTATGTTTAGTATTATAACAGTAAATAATATATATAGTTTTATAATATTATTTACTGTGTAATGTGAAACAACAGAGGAGTAGAACTGTGCGAATGTGTTCGTTAGGGATGGATGATGTTTGTCACCAAGATTATTCAAAGTTATGTGGAAGAGGTAACCGCACATAGATTTTCTAGTAAAAGATCAACATTCTAAAATATTATCATTTAAGACATGGTAAATGGGGTGGAGAACATAAAACAACTTGTAATGGATTTGGCCCACAAACAAAAGGTTTGTAGGATGATTAATTGGTAAATCTGTCATTGGTTGTATAAGTTAAAGGACAGGTGGCAAGTTTCTGGTCCCTAGTACAGTAAGTCGTTTTAACAGATGAAATATCAAATGCTTGAAATAAATATGTAAAAGGAAAGGACACGTAGCCACTTAACAATAATAGACAAATATAATCAAATGAAACTCAAATATTAAATCAAATAGACTTATTAAAAGTACTAACTGTTCAATACTGCTGTTTATATTTAATTATCTCAAACAGTAGTGAATTAGTTACGTATGTATAGTTTAAATAGAAGTGATACGTTTTTTAAAATCATTAGATCTCTTACTCATTTTATTTTGTGATTATAATTGCGTAAACACTTGAGAAATTAAGGATAAGGTCAATCAAAGTTAAGAACTTCATAATTGTTAATCACTTTTTTGTGAGGAAACTGTTATTTTTCCAAATTGATAAAATATATTTTAATGCCTATTAGATCCCCTGACATCTCGCATACGTTGGTGTTGACCCACCCACTCACACATATACGTACAGTGGTGTTGTCTCACCCGCCCACCCATATACGTGAAATGTATGTTTGATAATACAGCAGTAGAAAAGTAGTGCCTGAGAATAGTAGAAAACTTAAACTAAGAATTAAGTATTGAAATAATAACAAGATTGGAACTAAATAATCAAATAGTTTTTATTAGGGTAAATATCATTTTGTACAAGTAAGGTAGAGGGAAATAAGAGAGGCGGCAGAAAACTTCATACGATGAACATACAAAAATAAATAAATAAAACTTTGCGATATGAAATATGGCGTTTAGTACGTAGAAACACGAACGGATATTTTTTATATTATTTAGTAATTATATTTCCAATACATTGAAATACGTGCAAACATTTAAAAAAGTTAATGGTTGTATGTGTAATGAATTCTACATATATTAATGGTACTGTATCACTATTTAGTAATTATAAATAATTTTCAAATAACCAAAATTATTGCTGGCAGATGAAGCACTATAAATCCATTTATTTTCTTTATTAAACACAATGGTTATCACTTAAAAATATTATTAACATTTTTAAAATATAACGTGCATTAAAAATTAATGCCATAACGTTTTACACCTAAAACAAAATGTATCCATATCTATAAAAATTAATGCCATAACGTTTTACACCTAAAATAAAATGTATCCATATCTATAAAAATTAATGCCATAACGTTTTACACCTAAAATAAAATGTATCCATATCTATAAAAATTAATGCCATAACGTTTTACACCTAAAACAAAATGTATCCATATCTATAAAAATTAATGCCATAACGTTTTACACCTAAAACAAAATGTATCCATATCTATAAAAATTAATGCCATAACGTTTTACACCTAAAATAAAATGTATCCATACCTATAAAAATTAATCTTTAAACATTATAATCTGTACGCTAATGAGTAACTAGATGTCATAATAAACTTTTGTTACGCTGTAGCTTCTGTAATGGACTTTCATTAACAATTATTAAATGTACGTCCCACCTCGGAGCTTTCAGCTTTGTGCCATCCACTAATCTCAGCAGAATATGACCCATTTAACAATGAAAATGATTTTAAAATGTCAGTTTTGTCATGATTTTGAAAAAATATTAAAGTGGAAAGTTTAACGTAAAATATAAATGTATTAATTATTTTGCATTCTTTATACGTATTTTCATCGAATACACTATCATGGAAACATCATGGTAATTCAATTTCCTAATTAAACCATTGTTTATGGTATTATTTGTTTTATATTTAAGATATTTTAAAGTAGGATTTGATTTTATAAACAATAGTTATACAATTAAAAAAATGTATCTATTTGACTTATTTTCTCAGTTTGAAGTTGTTTTGTAGGTGGTATTCTTTACGAGGAATAATTTGGAGAATAAATTATGTACGAAAACTTAAAAGTGACAAGGGTTGTATTGCTTAATTCTTCACGGTCTTTTACAGTGCATATTCAAAAGACAAAAACAACAAATAATGCTGTACTTACGTAGTTATGTAGCATAACTCCATCAAACAAATTTACACTTAAGGCCCATACAGACATATACTTACTCAACCATAAACACATACACGTAAAGTAATACCCATACGAACGGTACGTGTATTTGGAGGGGGGGGGAACCATTACTACCATACACGTATGGGTGGGAGGGTTATTACTACCGTAGGTGTACGTGTCGGCAGGGTCGTCATTACGAATCTACATAAGTGGCATGACTAATACCATCATTCGTATGGGTGCGTAGGAGACTCAGTACCATCGTTAGTGTGTTGGTAGATTGGTGTGTCAATACCACCATAAGTGTATGGATAGGTGGGTGGGTTCATTCGCAATGGGATTGAAGCTAAACAAACGTTTTAATTGCCCTCCTACCCAAAACACAGGTATACTTGTAATGGACCTTCCACCTACGTATACACGCATAGTCTTAAACTTAGAATTCCAATATGTTGAAACAAAACATATTTTACAACGTATAATGTATTTTAACCCTTAACAAAATGTAATATGTCTTCTGTGAAAAATAGAAAACAATGCAAACTAAAGGAAACATTAACTGAATTAGGAAATATGATATTGAACGGTTAAGGATTGTGTTACAGAGTCTAGAAAAGTGTGTGGGAATGATGACTAAAGTATATAAAAAATATTAGTTATTCACGAAAAGGTGGAAATTAAGATTTCCACTGCCACTGGCTCAAGCAGTGGAGGACCCACTAGGAAGATAGGCAAATGTTTTTAAGGGACGTGGTGAGTAGTCAATCTAATTGTATATGGAAATATTTTTAGGGAAAACCATGTGTGGAAGGAATGATTTTAGAAAGAGAGAGTATCAAAGGAGGACTTTGGAAATTTAAGAGAGAGTTAGTCCAGTATCGGGAATAAGAAAGGTCAACGTATTGAGGGGGACTCCAATTATAAAGGAGGTCTGAGATACTTGCAGTAGGATTTCAACATATAAGGGGCGACGCCAGAGGGGATGAAAAAACCAGCCCGACGTGACCATCAGCTTCAGGGTTCAATGTGGAGCTGACCACAACAGAACAGGAACAACAGAAGAGGAATCAGTTTAAGCCTACTATCAAGGATGAAGAAATATGAGGAATCAGCTTAAGCCTGATAACAAGAATGAAGAAAGATGAGGAATTAGCCCAATCCTGCTATCAAGGATGAAGAAAGATGAGGAATCAACCTAAGCCTGCTATCAAGGATGAAGAAAGATGAGGAATCAACCTAAGCCTGCTATCAAGGATGAAGAAAGATGAGGAATCAACCTAAGCCTGCTATCAAGGATGAAGAAAGATGAGAAATCAGGCTAAGCCTGATATCAAGGATGAAGAAAGATGAGGAATCAACCTAAGCCTTCTATCAAGGATGAAGAAAGATGAGGAATCAGCCAAAGCCTGTTATCAAGGATGAAGAAATATGAGGAATCAGCCTAAGTCTGCTATCAAGGATGAAAAAAGATGAGGAATCAGCCTAAGTCTGCTATCAAGGATGAAGAAAGATGAGGAATCAGCCTAAGTCTGCTATCAAGGATGAAGAAAGGTGAGGAATCAGCCTAAGTCTGCTATCAAGGATGAAGAAAGATGAAGAATCAGCCAAAGCCTGTTATCAAGGATGAAGAAAGGTGAGGAATCAGCCTAAGTCTGCTATCAAGGATGAAGAAAGATGAGGAATAAACCTAAGCCTGCTATCAAGGATGAAGAAATATGAGAAATCAGGCTAAGCCTGATATCAAGGATGAAGAAAATGAGGAATCAACCTAAGCCTTCTATCAAGGATGAAGAAAGATGAGGAATCAGCCAAAGCCTGTTATCAAGGATGAAGAAATATGAGGAATCAGCCTAAGTCTGCTATCAAGGATGAAAAAAGATGAGGAATCAGCCTAAGTCTGCTATCAAGGATGAAGAAAGATGAGGAATCAGCCTAAGTCTGCTATCAAGGATGAAGAAAGGTGAGGAATCAGCCTAAGTCTGCTATCAAGGATGAAGAAAGATGAGGAATCAGCCAAAGCCTGTTATCAAGGATGAAGAAAGGTGAGGAATCAGCCTAAGTCTGCTATCAAGGATGAAGAAAGATGAGGAATCATAATAAAGACGTTTATATCAAAGTGGTTTAATACCATTATTTTAGAGAACGGTATTAATTAATTGTTAATTATTGTGTTCACTATAAAGTCAAATGGTTCTTTATAAGGACAGCTATCATACAACTGTTAGTTCAGAAATGTATTGAAGCCATTCAAGAACATTACTCATTCATGAAACAACTGATAGAAATGGTGAGCTGGCCAACATCATACACTATGTTATGTTGTTATACTAGGTATGTTTAGATAATCTTACTATAAAAGTAATTGTTTTATATATAATATTTATTTTTTTAAATAAATAAATAAATCAGATATATTAAAACAATGTATATCAACGACACCAAAAACAGCATTTATAATCATAAAAAAAAATAAAAAAGTATGGTTTTTAGTTTCATTTATATTTCTGTTGCTTTGACATGGTGACCAAAATTTTAAAAATAACAAAGTCGGTCATGTTGTCATAATCTTTCTTAAATTTTATATAAATTGTGAAATATTTGGTTAGTTTTGGCAGTTTTCATTTAGAATCTGTCAAAGGTTTAATACATTGTTTGCCATGTTTAACAAAACTATGGAAGCGTAAGTCAGACGTAAATTGAAATATTTATATTTTAGTTAAATCTACATTATTATAGTTATTGTTTTATGGTTTATACATAACCAGCTGTACCCACCATCTTCTTGTTTAATATTGAGTTTAAATATATAATAGAAATCTCTAGCAAGTTTTCAGTTTATACTGTATCCAGTTTATATCTAATTTAGAACAGCTGATGTTATGTATAATTAATTTACTACTATTGTACTTGATTATTTTTAGCTTTAAAAGTTTAGCATACCACAATTTTATCCAGTTTGTTTTTATTTAAACGCTGTTAATAAAATTTATAAATCAAGTAACGTAGCTTCATAAGAATACCTTGGGAATTTTGGAGGCCAGTGGGACGGTGTCCTGCGGTCGGAGAGGGAATCCTTTATTACTAAGCCTCTAAGGGCGAAGATAAACCTATGTGCACAGTATCAAATAAATTGGACGTATAGTTATTCAAAAATCGTGATTAGTAGTAAATGGTTTTTATATTTATAAAGATTGGAAGGTTGTAAGCAAATAAAATGTTTGTTTATAACGTTTATGTGTAACCTGAAATGGATCGAAGTTGTAGCTACACTAAGATATGTAAAACATAAACATGATATTTTATTTAAAAGAATACTAATATAATAGCATAAGACAAACTTTGTAGTAAAATTGATGCTCTATAAAGCTATCGGTAAAAATCATTTGATATAGTTATATGCATGTTGTATATACAGTACAATGTTTCGTAACAATAAAGAGAAAAGCTCAGCGCCTGCAAACTAACCGATACTCTATCCGTCATACATTGTTGGCCGTAGACTAGGCGCCACGGAGGGGGGAAGGAAGGCCGCGACCTTGCTTCGAATGCGGAAATCTTGTAACTAGGTCATCAGGCCGATGGTTATCAGTCGTTTAAATACCCTAAAGAGATTTAAATGCCCGCACTCCACTACAGCTTAAAGTAACGAACTGTTCTATTTTAAATGATGTTTCTTTCTGATTTTATGGCTCTGCTAGTCACTCCGACATTGCCAAAAAAAAAAATTAAAGACTGAATTATGTTCCCTAATTTGTACAAAAATTTATTTGATGATAGTCTGACCAATAGGGAGCAGATATCACCTCCTCTTCTTACTCTAGATTCCTTTAGCGGCTTTATCATCTGTAAAATGCTTGATATAATGAGAAAACTAACAGTTCGCTTTTACTTGTTACTGAAATGTGAAACTAGCTGGTGTGTCTTAGATAATATTTACATGCCTATTATAAAACAAAACATTTTTTAAACAACCTGTCTTTCTCGAGTGGGCTTCATAACAAAATGTTGTTTTTTGTCTATTGATTTTTATAATAATAATGGATGGCTGAACATTAAACCTCAAATTACAGAAAAAATACATGTGATTCTTGTAAATAATAAAATTTTCATAAAATTTCCGAAATAATGTAAAGCAAGGATTGAACAAGAATTTTTAACAGAGCCTTCAACATTTTATTAATGAAAGAAGTTATGAATAAATAAAATTTAACACCCTCTGCATAGTGATCATCTGTAGCGACAAGCTAAGTAGTACAGAGTTTGTTGTATAGGTTTCTACTATTACTAAGCCAGTTTAACCTGTAATGGTTTTTATAAAAAAAGTAAACGTTGAATATTTTGCCAGACCTATTAAATCATAATTAAATATTTAGTCGTGACAGTTAAACTTAAAATGTTTACCAGAAAATAAAACAATTTCGAAAAGTCGTAGCTACATGAAATATTGAGACATCACACATGCATACCAATGGAGGGGAATAAAGAGAATATGTTTGTACCTTCATAAAACACTGAGAGTGATATTACTTTCACTCCTAAGACAGATTTTTCACTCTCAATTTTATCACCAAATTGTTTTATTTAGATGAGGCGAACAATGTGAAATACATTTTTAGTTTTACTCTAATGACACACTCTACTTAAGATAGGAGTTATAAGTGGATGGATAGAATATCCCGCTATATTTTTTACTAAACATGTCTGATTATATATTTTATTGATAATTATACGAATATAGTTATAAAGGTTCAGATGTTATAGGAACGAGAACTGAGTGTCAGACTTGTCACTTAGCTAAAAATCAGACCAACACTACGTGATTCGGACTCCACGTAAAGCTGTATGTGCCATAGCTGCCCTGACTATTGGGCTATTAATAAATAGTCCTTCTGAGCTAAGTCGAACTCAGATAGATACAATGACTACACTCGTTCATCTACACTCATCACACTCATTTACCCCTCATATTCGACCAAATCACTACGATTTACGTCTTAGAAGTAAATAAAAAAATATATCTCTAAAAAAATCAAAAAATAAGTTCCTATTCAGGTGCAGAATAGTTATCACATAAATACTAGATTATACACTGAAAACTTGCAGACTGCAAAATTTAAATCACATTATACACTATCAATATAATAAAGAATATGTGGTTTTCAGCCTGTGATTGTTGCCACCAGTTGACTTGTTAGGATTATTCGAGTCTCAAAGTCATAATTATTGTTTATGTTTAAATGACAGAATATGATTCACCAAGGATTGACAGCTAATTTATGATGCACGTGGGAGTTCTATTCTTCGTACAATTATAGAAAATAAGTGATACAAAATTGAGGAGTACTAAAATCTGTGCCAGCATTTAAATATTTTTGAGTAGGCAGCGTCAATAATTGTAACTCTGATAGAACCGAGGTTTGATCCTCTACCCTGAAAGTGTTTATTAATTATTGCTGTTTAGTTTTTCAATAAAATATATAACAGTCTCCAGATGGTTTTGTAATAATTAATGATTGATGTTTTATGAACATTAAGTATAAGATTATTAATGTATGCATTTCATAAACTTCAAGATATATCTAATTGATTTTGTTTTTCTAATACTTTATAAATCCACAACCAACACACTTAAAGTATTTATTAGCCAATAATTTGTCAATATTTGTCCTTGTAATTATGCCAAACAACCCTTATAAGCTGCAAGACTACTATTCCAAAAATGGTAAATCCTGTATGTCAGACCTAATGGCCTTAATATTTTCATATTTTTTACTTAAAATAAACTTGTTATACTACTCATTAAACAACTATTTCATACTATTGTCTGTTTAACGAGTATTTAATATTGTACAAACAAATTACACCACTTAAGTTGTAACTATATCTATAAACTTATGATTGCAAATCAAGCGTATACTCATTTATATAGTTTGTAATCTTAAGTGAGCCAATTATTCTTAATTGTAACCCAGTACAATTTACATTGTACTGGTTTTAAAAGAAGACCGTTATACTCCTTTGATACATATATATATATATATATATATATATATATATGTTCCTCTTAGCGTTACACTACCCATTCCCAATAGGCTAATTATATGTGCGGGGAACTCATTCAGACTGAGTAAGAGGGTGAATCGGTTCAGTGACCAATACTGATGAATATTTCCAGTCACGACCAGAAATTAAGCCTGTGCTACCTTAATTCAGGATTAAAGTCCTTGCGCCTAAGACCGCTTAACCCCCACCCGGATCACCGAACCGGAAGCAGTATTATGGAAACCAGTCAAGTTCTAAGAAAAATAACTTTTTAACTAGATAAAAAGTTGTATAGAAATATATTATGGTATATTCCATGAATTCACTACTACTACTTCTTTTCTTGTTAATTCACTGTCAATTGATCAATATTTTATTGCTCTCTACTCATTTTTACATCCATTTGGTATTCCTTATCCGCTAGCAATACGATATCGCTGGCTTATCTTATCGCTTTTAAGAACGGAGAGCGCATTTTGTGGTAAGTCAATCATTGGATTTACCAGTTTGTGATCAACTTTACTAGCCACCTAACCAAACCTATCTTAATCTGACCTAACCTAATGTAATATAACAGTAATTGCGATAAAACAAGTGGTGGTAGTGAAATTAACGTAAAGTAACGGAAGTGAATTACCGGAAAAGATCCATTTATTTACTCAACACACATATAGTGCACTCAGGTATTCTAAAGTTATCGATGTCAAAATGTACGGTTTCCAAAAAAGTCCAATTGGTGATTATATGTCTAATGGGTCTGTTTCTGTATATTTGCATACACTACTAGTTTATATTAGATAAATACTTTGCATATATACTTACCCTGCATACTTTACTGCTGGCATGTATTATTTTGTAGAATACTTGGTATTATATCTTATCTACATAATGATAAAATTCTAAATCTACATAAGTTAAGTTTGTATGATGTGATTCTGGGTGTACAGATCAATAGGTTTTTATTACAATAAAACATTTAATTTATTTTCACTATGATAACCATAAAAACTTCTTTGTCAATACTAAAACAAGGTTTGTCAGATACATCTATTCATTGGCTGCTATCATACAACCGCTACTTGGCTAAAATATATATATATATATATATATATATTACTATTATGGGGTTTTCAACCTACTTACAGGAAACTAAACCATAACATTTGTTATATTCATATTTCAAAATATGCACGTTAATTTTTAGTTAAATGTTTTTTAATTTTTATTATTTCTTTTGCGCGCATGGTATTTAGTAAAAAATGTTCTGTTTTTATTGTATTTAATTGTGTATGAAAAACATCTACTGCTAACCAATATTTTTATCAGTTTTTTCCCCTTATGAACTCATGAATTCATTGCAAACATTTTGAAAAATGTTAGTTCAACCTTCTTTTCAAAACATGTAATGTGACGTTTATAAGACACAGTTTAAGAATATACTTGAACCATCATATTATATATACTGCTTGTTTTTGTAGAAATGTTAATATTGTACATACATTTTACATATTTCGTAATATACTGTGTTAAAAAACGCTTATAATAATACCATGCACAATTTATGAAAGCCTGAATATTTTATAATACTTGAATCCACACCGGATGGTTTTGACTCATCATTAATCTTGTATTGTATACACTGCTTTATTGATGATACTTTCAAATAAAAAAGGTGTTCAAACTTCATTCAAAATGATGATCTTAAACTCATAATAGTTTTATTTTGAAGTAGTAAATATTACATACTCGTTTTAAGAAACTCACAGGTATTATTGAATATAAATCTAATTGTTTTTATATAATTAATTGACAGGTTTTACAATTAAATTAAACTGTGCGCAATTGAATATTTTATAAAGTAAATTATTTTGGAAAACTTAGATATATTTAGGAAAATATTTGTTACTATGTATAATGTAAATTATTTGTTGAAAAAAAGCAGTGCTTAAAAAAACGCATGAAACTCGGTTTTCATAACAAGCTATTCATGTACCACTCAACGTTACTACGAAAACTATAAGTGTAAGCCTTTGAAAACCAATGTTTACCATGCATACTGATAAGTGGCTCTAGTACAACAACTATCCACCTCTTGTGGCTAAATGATCGAAAATAAAATATTATATTAGTAAACTTACACCTAATTACAAATAAAAAATACCTGAATACGTAACGTTATAAACTATTGTATTGTTATATAAAACGTTATATGTATGTTTTAATGAGTTCAGTTATAATTTCAGACGCCTTCCACACAGAAACCAAGCTCAAACGCTAATCTATAGTTGGCCGTGTCACATCACGGCCTTTCTTTTCTCTGAAAGCCACTTTAGGTCGTTTGTTTATTTTGTTACGTTTTTGTGTGGTGTTTGTGCGTTGGTCGTTAGTTATCTTCGCCAAAGACTAGGTTGGCAGGGCTTATGCGGTTGTGTCTTCAGTTGCTGGTTTGTTCGTCTAGCTCTAAAATAAATAGAGAACTAGGATTACCAGCATTATGGTCAAGGTGTGGAGGCAGACCATACCATTTAGTAACTTGGAGAAGGTGGTGAGGCCCTGAGGCGCAGTGGTGGACCTTCAGGCTGGCCCTCTGTCGTCTTGCCGGCCCAGTGGGCTCTGACATTCTGTCAACCGTTCTTTCTGCTTCCTTACAGTATTTATAAAATAGCTGTACGTGTGTGAATATCAGTATGTTTTTAAAATATCTCTGGTTATAGATTAATATATTATTATTGTTTTTCTCACTATATTAATGTGTTAATATCATACACACTTTTTTAACAAGCTTAAAAATATCATATATGCGTTACAAAATGAAAAACAATACTGTTTATACAAACTGCCGATAAATATTTGCTCACGCATACACATATTCTTAAAAGTAATTCTTAAATTAAATCACAGGCCTAATATATCCCAAATATAAATTAAATAAACATATAACTGTAAAAGTATGACATATTATATTTATTTTGTTAAGAAATAACATATTTATAACTGTTTGAATAAATACATTAGAAAAAAGACAAACGACCAGAACAATTTTACAACATTCAGTCAAACAATAATTATTTTATGATATATTTGTGGTGTGAAAATCTTGTTAGCACATAATATAATTACTATCACAATACAACTGTTTAACAGGTGTCCAGGGGCAATACGTGAACCTCCTTTATCAACTGTGCTTTATTGAAATGTAGTTTACAAATGTTTTATTGGTCCTATTACCATTACATAGGTGGGGCTTGGCTTTGTATTCCATCACAAGTAACTAATAAAAATTAAATACGAGAGTTTGATTGGAGGGAAAGTTCATTCACAAAATGGATATTTTCCCGGAATCGATTTAGAAACTCTTAAAGTTATTATTTTTTATATTAATCTTCTATCACTTAATATAAACAACAGTCTTTGTTTATTAGGTTTTATTATGTCCTATAAAAACGTGAGCTTAATATATCTTATATGATGTTGGCTGTACCATTTTGCACCAATAACTGTAGTTGACAGTATCTGCAATCAACTGCACTGCATCAAATTGGCACTATCTAGAATGTGCGAGCAAAGAGATTTCAATATCTTTACAAAAACAAAATTATCATTTAAGGTTTAGATACTCTTCTGTTTTGTCCAAAAAGATTTTACTAATAATTCCATATTGAATCTTGAATAAAATAATAAATTGCTTATACAATATAACATAAGAATTTGTTAAAGTAAATGGAAGTACTTAGTTTTAATTAGATATATTTTGCTACATTAATTATTTATTTAAAAATTTTCTATCCCCACGTATCAACAAAATAATATACAAATAAATGAATATATATATATAAAGAGAGATAGAGAGTGAGATAAATAGTTGGATAGAGAGAGAGATATAGAGAGAGAGAGAGAGAGAGAGAGAGAGAGAGAGAGAGAGAGAGAGAGAGAGAGAGAGAGAGAGAGAGAGAGAGAGGGGGGGGGGGGGGAGAGAGAGAGAGAGAGAGAGAGAGAGAGAGAGAGAGAGAGAGAGAGAGAGAGAGAGAGAGAGAGAGAGAGAGAGAGAGAGAGAGAGAGAGAGAGAGAGAGAGAGAGAGAGAGAGAGAGAGAGAGAGAGAGAGAGAGAGAGAGAGAGAGAGAGAGAGAGAGAGAGAGAGAGAGAGAGAGAGAGAGAGAGAGAGAGAGAGAGAGAGAGAGAGAGAGAGATTATTTATAAATAAATTTAAGAAGTTCCTAACTCATTTCCTTTATGAAGTAATTTAAAAAAAAAATATATATATATATCTCCACTTTTAATTGGGAGGGTTCGTTTAAGAATTTTTATATTTTCAATTATAACCAACTTACTTTTACTTTAATAATTTTCATTATATAATGCTTTAAAGAACTATTTACTATCTTTCATAGGACTGCAGAATAATTTCCAAAATCGATATAGTAATTATTGTATTTATAATTGCTAAATGACATATTAAGAGCTAGTTGAAACAAATTGTACATTACATTTGTATAAAATATAAGTATTATGTTATAAATAAATTAACAATAAATTAAGTAAAAATATATGTTTGAAGGAGCAGTGCAAGAAGCTTACACGTGTGTGCTGCAGTAAATTCTCAATATCACTCGCAGCCATCTAGGTTATGTATGACCCTATGTAATAAACGTATTAGACTATTATATTCCTTGTATTAAGCTTTATGTATAGGTTATCTTTGTTTTTAATAGCTTATTAAATAAGGTTAAATATATTTGATTGTTTTATCCTTTTACACATTTCTTATTTTTAAAAGTATGTTATCATGAAATATTTGGCTACTATGGAATATTTTAATAAAACTTTATACTTGAAATGTGCTTCGATAAGAAGAGCCGTATTTAAGTTGGTAGAAAAATAATTAGGACAAAGGAAACTTAATATTAAAAATAAACTAAACTATATATTTTGAGTAATAAGTGGTTTATTATATTAATGTGTAATTAATGGATATACGGATTATTGTTTTTACTCGCTAACTACTTTTGAAAAGTAAAATATTTCAAATATAAGGGGTATGAGATAGTATATGGACGATAAGAACAACGTGTACATTAATTGCTTTTTAATCTTCGTATATATTAGCCTTAAGAGGCCGGTATCATAACAAAAATGATATGTTCTGGTTCATTTATTTGATTTTTTTCTATAAAAGGGTTCCTTTCAATTAGACTGAATATTAGTATGTTTATAGTAATTCAAAATAATTTTGAAACATTTATTGATATATAGTTGTAAAGTCTTGAAACTTATTATTTGTTTTTTTACGATTTAAACAGATAAAAACAAAATAAATCAGTTAACTACCAAAATTACTACACAGTACACTACCACCCTAACTATATTACTTAAGCAAACACGTTTAATTAGCAATATAAATTATGTTTATTTCACTAGTTCTATGTATTTTGCTATCTCAAAAAATAATAATAATACAGCGTAGTAAGTTAAACTTTATTTAAATGTTGGAGGCATCAATTGTGTTTACTCAGTTATTCCGATGTACACACAGCGTCAATGTTGTTTATTTTGTAACGGGGTGTACTTAAATGATCTTAGGCAAATATTTATGTTTAGTCACGAATAACAAGTCACTGAATGATAATTAAAAAGGTCATTTTGTATTAAAACAACTCTTTTATCGAAGTTTAGAATCGTAAAAGGAAACACATCACAAATTACATTATTTGTACAGTTCAGAAGTAAAGTAAATCATAAATGTTTATCAGGTTGGAAACACAATTAAAAAAAAAAAAACTAGAATATAATTAAAAGAGTTAACAATAGGAAAGTTAAATTAATTTATTGACTACAACAAACAATCGTTTGTATAATGTGTAAGAATAAACACAACAAAACTAAAAAAAAAAAACAAAAATAGTCCATAAAAATAATCAAAGAACATTTTTAAATACCCTATATATAATACTAAAATTAATATATATGAAAAAACGACATAGTAGAAACCATCTTTTTCTATAATCAAGTAAATGTTATCTTATTTAATAAAAGGTTTTGATTTTTGGATTTATAAATACAAAATGTATCTAGTTACTTACTTGCATTACTTAAGTCACTTCGTTACATTCAGAACCCAACAATAGGCATAACAATATAAAACGTGAGTCTTTAATGCTTTACATATAATTAGGATAACAGTTATTTCCAAAATTGTATTCCAAAAGTATAAAAAATATGCTAAAACTTTTAGCATGGTAATATAATCAAATTTAAAATAAAGTTTAATGTAATTAGTATTTTTAATGAAATAATTTTTAAAATTTTGAAAAAGTAATGTACTCGTAGTTTGAGGAAATAGAAAAATAAAATTAATAAATTATAACTAAAAAAAATAATTATAGAATAAAATAGAAATTAAATATAAAATAAAATAAAATAAGTAACGTATCTTTGAATTATAATACGAAGAGTCCCAGAGTGGAAATTGTTGCAAGGCTTAGAAATTATTAAGCTATTCGTATGAAAGCAACAATCCTAGTTTATAGATTGCACCCACTTATCTACCCATTCCACATCTAAATAATATATTTTATTTACTTTATTTATTTATTTTGGTATATCTCTAAACCTTAGTAGTATTTGCCTTGTATATTCTTTTTTACTCATTTAGTCTGTTCGTGTTAGATACTTTGTAGCTGTTCTGGTATCACTAAGAATACATTTTTCAACAAAAATTAAGTTCTCTGTGGTTTTTTCTTCTTATCGCACTGAATTAATTTTATATACAATATAGTAAAAACATATAAGAAAAATATAACCAACTAAAATTGTACGTGATAAATATGTATTATTAATGAAACTCAGTCTTCAAAGTTTCTTTAAAGATTTCATAAATTTATTATTACTAGTAATATTATGTAGTGGCAGTAATATGATATAAATTTAATGTTTTATTCCAACCCACCTGAACATTAATAACTTTCTTATGGTATTAGTTTTGTTTTGAAAACGTTAATCTGAATTAGAATATATTGTTTAATTATTTAAATTATGTATTAAATTGATCAGGATATGAATAGCTAAACAACTACACAAAAAAGGGACCATACAAAATAGCCAGTATTGGCTAAATTTTTAAATCCTGTGTTTTTGGTTTTAGACGTAGTTTGCAAAAAAAATAGAATATATTAAATTTTACTTCATCTTCACTGAAAATATTCCAAATAACGAACTTTATATTGTAATCAATAGGAGTATAACATATCTTATAGTGCCAGGCTAACATGAACTTTTCAATGGCAACAAGACGTGATTAAAAGAGGAAAATCAACAGAGTCTCGTTAGCTAGATCTTATTGAGGTTAGTAAAAGTCCTCATCAGTAGCAGCGTTTTTAAGATAAGCATAAACTATAATAGATAATAATCTATTTTGGTGAAAGCTAAAATGTAAAAAAGAAAAAAACACAATCCACATCCCCTGTATTTTGTTGTTAAGTTGTGTTCACTCTGTTGTGTCACTCATAAAGTTGTCCTGAAGGAAGGGTCACTTATGACCAAGCCAGTATAGAGCCATCCATCAGCGTTGTATCCTGTTTTGTGACACACCCCTCTTGTGTATCTTATAAACTTGTCTTGAAGGATGAGTCAATTACAACTGTGCTTTTCAAAAGCCATCCATCAGCACTGTATCCTGTTTTATGACACTACCCTCTTCTGTCTCTTTTATAGTTGTCCTAAAGGAAGGGTCACTTAAGACCGTACCAGCCCATAGCATTTTAACATCATTGTATCCTTTTTTGTTATACTTCCTACTTGTGTCCCATATAAATCTTTTTAGAAGAAATGGTCACTTTTAGCTGTACCAGTCTAGAATTATCCATAACTCACGTGAAGAAACGCGTGATACTTTTCACTTAAAAAAGATTCTAGGTTTATTTTGTTCAACACATCATGTATTAACTTACTCATTAAGTTAAAATTAAACTTCAAAAGTGCTTTTACTACTTTTATTGATTTTTATTTGTATGTTGGTAGATATGTTTTATATTATGTTTAACAAATATTTATGAAGATAAGATAAAAGCATATCTAATATGGGAATAGTTATTGTAGTAAATTATTAAAAGTTGCGAATTAAGAGAATATTACTTTATCATCCGATTGTATTGTTGAAAATGACAGTTTTAAATTAAGATATGTTAATAAATCATAAACTTTAGCCCTTGAATATTTAAAAATATGTTTATAACTAATAATAAAACAAGTTCCAATAATATGACAAACATGTTTCTTACAAACCCATCCTAAATATAATATACCTATTTAGTCAGAATTTATTATGTACTAGACTGATAATATTTTTATTTTATTGCCAGTGCTACTTATAACAAATTATACAAAAGTAATTTAGACTGGTTCATTTAAACAAAACTTAATTAAGAATTTCCTTATTTAATTGGCATTTAGACAGAATATCCCTTTTAACATTTTCTATGGTACAGTAAAGTTGCAATACAAAAGAGGCGAGTCAGTTGGGATGATGAAAGTCAAGTTGCTGTAGGCGAGTCGTTAGTTAAATGTAGACCTGCCCAGAATACCATTGGCCTCTCTTTTATCTTACATTCAATCAACTTAAAGCTATTTAAAGGTCTTTCTGTTACGATATTAAATGAGTGTATTTTATTTTTATGTAGAATATTTAATTCACTTTAACTAGTGAAAAGGGTTATTCGAACCTATTTGCACAAAATGTATACTAGTATATACATTTAATTTTTTAATATAGTTTTAAAGTCATTATTAAGTGGAAGATAAATTAACTTTAAAATATAATACAAATAAATTATAGATCAAACTTTGTCATGGTGTATGAACTTTTAGTTCAAAAATATATAACTAAATAGTAAAAGTTCTAATGTATCATTAAAATTTTTATCACATAATCTCTTCAACCAATAGAAAATTAAATTAAAATTTTCAACTATAGTTTTCCTTTTATGAAAGCTGCGCTAATTCAAATTAAGTTAAAGGTGTTTTAAAAATAGTGTAAAATGTTGATTTATTGTTTCAAATAATGCCCAAATGTTCAAATAATTGGGTCAGTACCACTGTACGTGTATGGGTGGGCAGACTGGTCAGTACCACTGTACGTGTATGGGTGGGTGGACTGGTCAGTACCAATGTACGTGGATGGGTGGGCGGGTTGGTCAGTACCACATTACGTGTATGGGTGGGCAGACTGGTCAGTACCACTGTACGTGTATGGGTGGGCGGACTAGTCAGTACCACTGTACGTGTATGGGTGGGCAGACTGGTCAGTACCACTGTACGTAGATGGGTGGGTAGGTAGGTCAGTACCACGGTACGTGTATGGGTGGGCGGACTAGTCAGTACCACTATACGTGTATGGGTGGGCGGACTGATCAGTACTTTATACTCAGTATTTGAGTTTAAACTCTTATTATGAGTATAAAAGAGTAACTTACAATGTTTTACATTTTTATTTTTATGGTACTAAATATATATATGAGCAATAACTATTATAATATTGCAATTAGAATTAAATCCAACTTAGGATATGAAATTATTATTATTAGAACTTACTTAATTCATTTAAAATATACTTTTATTTATCATATAATAAGGGAATAATTATTATAAATACAAATATTCTGTCATTAATGAAACGTTGTACGTGTTGCCTACATTTGTTCATATAATGTTATTCTTGTCAAATATTTCTTTAAATAGCAAAATATTATCAAAACAAGTTTTAATTGAATTTCTTGTAATCTTGTAGTTGTCTTTTTATTATGTATATTTTTTTCGTATTTCCTATCAACTAAAAATACACATAGTGATGTTCAAGTAAACACTTATATGTTCATATCGTTTGAATACTAAATTAGTTAAAATACTATAATGTTATATACAGCGGAATATTTTAAAGTAAATAATAAACTTTGTATTCTGAACTTTGAAATATTGCATAAAAATTAATGTTTTCATAATAATAAAATATATTTGCATAAACTATATGTGATTGTTCTGAAAACATAAACATATTGATAGAAATATTTTAAACGTAAATTAAAGTAAAAAATTATATTTATTTAAAACTTATAAAAGTATTGTAATAGTTTCAACATTTGATATAATTAATCATTATAGGTATAATTCATAATGTTCTCTTATTTACTTTCTTTATCTACAATATTAGTGTTTTATTTAAAAATATAACAATGAAATGTCTAGTTATTTATTATAAAGAAAATAAAACTATAAATTATTGAAGATTGTATAGGTTGCATATTGCGTATTAGTGTCAAATTGGTTTTAAAGCTGTTCGACTAATTATATATTTTGGTTAGCTAATTATGTAGCTTAATAAATATATATATATGTATATATATATATATATATTTATTTACTAAGTACATTCAAAGCACTGGTTCACGAACTTTCCACCAAACAAGGATATGTTTTCTGAAAGATGATACATAGCCATTAGATTAGAAACAGAGAGTTTTAGTGGGAGACCAACAATCTAAAATATATAATAAACTGTAAGACACTCTTAAATGGTTCGTTTACAGTTACTGCAGGGAAAATGTGTACATATATTTTTTTAAATATATATATTTATAGTAAATAGTTTTCTTCCATAATATTGTTTTCAGATTTGCACTCAAACACATGCATTAAATTAGTATTCACAGTCTACAATCACGATTGATGATGTTAATTGATTTTTAATTTCACAGTAATCCCCTATAGTAAGTTAAGATATTTGAACACTTTGAACGCTGTTGGAGTGTGCTAACATATTATTGGGACCATCTGTACCATAAACTCTGAGTGAGTGCTTGCACAAACTAACATCGAAAGAGTCAGTTGTAGTGCAAGTCAATTAATTATCATGCACTTACATTTTATTTGTTACCAATCAAACTCATCTACTTTTTATCTTATTACTATCATTTATTCATTTAAGGGGGTGTAAGTTGTATAAGAAAATTGTTTACTAAATAATCAAATTCAGGTAAAGGCAGTGTCTTAACGGGCAGCGATTTCCAAGCTATTCTATCGAGAGGTTCCTTTGTTAGTCAATCTCCTCTGGGAATCTCTATAGCATCACCTTAAATTCACGGCCCTTTAGGCCACTGACTTTCCCAAGCGCATAGTTTACGGAATTTACTTGGGAAAAAATTTGCACTGTAAAATTACATTGTTCCCAAGTGATTTCCGTAAAAAAAATCACTTCTAAAATTTTTGAACGTTATTTTTTCCCAAATCACATTTAAAAAATCACGTAAAAATTTATTAATTCTTTTTTACATGGGTGAATGGAGTGGGGTGGAAGATTTAAATTTTAAATTTCTGTCAATGTCTTGGACTTCAGATTCCAATTTTAAAGGTTCAAGTCCTTAACTGATAGATCATTTGGTAAATCACTCGTTGAATAAAGTCCAAGTTTATGCTTGCTGGTCCATGTGATCTGGTTATTTAAGTTAAAACAAGTACATAACACAATACGAGGTTTTTTAAGTAGGGTATATGTTAAAGGCCATGAAGCTAATGGCCGATATTCTAAAGCGATCATATGGGTGAGAGTTGCTTTGTGACCATCGGTGAGATCAAACGCCGAAATCCACAGATAATTCTGTAGAGCTCCCTTATAAGCCTCGCAGGAAGGTGTGATGGCGTATCCTTCTACTAGTGAATCGTATTTATAATTATTTTGATATTATAGTTCTTAACAATGAAATATTGTCATAAATACACTAGTTCTTAAAAGTTAATCTAAACTACTATTATAAACTGCAAATAGTTAGGGATGTGGTATTTTTTAACAGGAATTACGACATTATACAGGTAACTACAAAGTGGATTTCACCACCTGTAACTTTTGAAAACTGTAAATATGTTTATTTATGATTACAGTGACCTTATTAGGTATGAGAGACTATGTTTTTAAAATAATTTCAAAACTGTTAATACTTAAGGAGACTGTGGGGTGGCTACAATTACCATGTGATACTTCTGATTAAAGAACTGTAAGACTAGTAATTTAATGGAGATAAATTTTAAATAGAACCACTCAAAACAAAATGGCGTAAAAAGGTAAGTGGCCCAAAATATGTCATAATATTTAGTAAACGAACCCTAGATGATGTTTTTAATATGGACAAGATTCTATTGATGTGTGAGACAGTATTTGTAGATGTCTTGTGGCCAAAGCTACTTTTATCAAATAATTATTTATTTTAAGTCATTTTGAGGGGGTGGGCTAAGGGAATCCAACGGCAGTTTAACAAAAATTATTATGCAATAGCTTAATTAGAAGGTACGCATACAAAACACTTACTAAAACTTGTGTTTGAAGATTGAGTGGATAAAATGTACTTTATTAAAATAAAAATTTATTAAATACACCCATATTAAAATGAACATTTTGTACAAAAATACACAAATATGCAGAAATTATAAAAATAAATTCTATTTTTTTAAATTAATCCAAATTTAATGTCTTAGTAGGACAAATAAATCCAATATTTATTAAAAGTAGTTTAATGAGTATATAACCTTAAATTAAGTGCTGGAGCTGTTCTTCTTGAGTTTCTATACAACAATATAGTCGGAGTTCAAAATAACATCTGACGTTTTGCAATAATTCTGAAGAGATTCTTTGGCATTATTCTAAAAACATTATTGTAATATGCTGTAAATATACTCTTTTATAGGAATAAACAAGAGATTTTAAGCGTCCCCGAAGTAAAATATTACGGGGAAGTGTAAAGCAATTTTAAACAATTTCTTTTATTTAGGTACCATTTTGTTTTGAGTGGTCTGCTTCCACTTTTTTTCTGAATTTCTCATATCGCTAAGTTTTTAAATTCCTCGGGGCCACCTGGCAGGGGTTACAATTTGGAAATTTTACGTTGACCCTAGTTTTATCAAGGGAAGAACATTTAAAAATACTTTTATTAATGTATCCCATCAGACCTAAGAAGGTTGCCACAAACAGAAGTAATATACATATTTGTATTACTAAAACAATGATACGGGGGTGCAAGTTACCTTTAAGCCATCTTGTATAAAGTATAGTATATTAGAAGCAAGATTAATAGTACATAACAATTACCTGTTTTAATTAGTAATACTTTATATTACCAGTCAAAGGATTCTTCTTTAAACAACAAAATACTATTACCAGTACATTCTGGAAATGTGGAAATAATTCATAAACTAATATGTGTTGGCAAAAGTTTAGTTCATTATTTTAGTTATATTTTTAAATATTCCCTATACAGTAGGATTAGTTTACGTATGAGTTACAATTTAAAATAAAATATTTACTTTACTCATCTAACTTAAATATAATTATGTAGTCTCCAAAGATTCCGTAGATGTGTACCGACATTTGAGTAGGTTTTCTACACTTGCCTCCAGAATAAGGGTGTTCCATCAATTTTCCCTGCATAAACTTATCAATGGTATTATTGATTCTCCAAAATTCTCCAACGTGTATCCGTTTTGGTCCCTGGAAGAATTTGATCTAGAAATATGATTGCTACCACTCAAACAACTTTTGTTGCTTTGGTAAAATCGCCCATCTCCATAAGATAGGGATTGCTATTATTATTTTTATTTTCAATTCACTGTTAAGTAATAAGTACCTGTTCTACCAATGTTAGGACTTAATACCTACTATACATTTTGAAAAAAAATATATAAATAAAGTAAACTTACCTATAGCAATTTACATTTTTTTTTTAAATCACGCAAAAAGTGTTTGTAAATGCAATGAATTTATTCAGTTTTAAAAAAGGACAGAGAGGTTAAAAATCCAATTACCAGGATGTCGGCCCTTTTACAAGAGTCAAGATATGGGAGAGGGGGAATTGACACCTCTGGATAAGGAATTAAAAAGGAAAAGTAATAAAAGTAAATACAAAATGAGAACTTTATTGACAGCTTAATACATAACTAACAAATTTATTTTAAAATAATCTTCCTTTTTAAATTATTTTCTTACTTTTAAATACATAATTAGCATAACTCAAAGATCATAATATGATTTTTGAAAGTGATAATCTAATGTGAGATATTAAGCAACACTAGTTTATTATACTATGTCAAACCTTCAATACTTCCATTTATATCTTTTGCAGGTTAAAATTACAAAAACAGTTTACAAAAATATTTATAAAACCTTAACTGAGTAAATTATAAATAGTATTTAAAGCCATAAGTTATTCAAACATTATATTCTAACACATGAAATAGTTTGGCACGTATCTCTAATTTGGTTTAGGCTATTTTTACTAAAAATAAAATCGTCTATTTATTTACAGCATGACTTCAATAAACATTAAATGTTTGTCATACTGTAATGTAGATTTTTCAAAAGTATTCAATTATTACTTTTTTTTTAATACACACTCTATTTTTTCTCAGATAACTTGGCTTTTAACAAAACAAACAAACAACGTATAGTGTGAGTAGCTTATATTATTTTTCTAGGATAATTTGTTAAGTTAGAGATAAAAGTATAACTCAACGATTTTTCCAGCATCTTTTTAGGGCTTTTAGTTCGTGTCAACTCATAATGATAGTGTATGAATATTTACAGTATACAAGTGTGGAATCCTAGACATTACAATGAGATGTATAAAATTCATTATTAGTAAATAAGGCCAATGTTGTGTTTTTACTTTATATGCACTGTTCTTTAATACTGATAAACGTACCTCATATTTGTAGGTTATAAATTATAATTTTTTAGCATTTTCAAACTTGGTTCATTGACATATAAATATAAATCCTTCAGATCATGTACATTTACGTGTCTTACGAATTACTACTACAAATCTGCAGTATACTTTTAATAGAGTATCAAGCTGAGTCAATTAATTTTAAAGTCTGGAAAAGACAATGAGTTCAACGTATATTTTTACTGCCACACATGTCTCTGAAATCATTACATTAGTATCCATAGGTCCTAATGTGTATAACAATTATTTTGAATCGGATTAATTATTCGAAAATATTTTAATTTAAAAATGTTTAACCTGAAAATTCTACATTTCTGCTGTACAATAAAGGTAAAACTGTATCGAGAATATCAACTTTTATGATAAAGACAATGACAACCTAAATCGTCGTTGGAAATCAACTCAAGCAATACATTTACCTCGTAGTTCTTGTTGTTCCACTGAAATTACTTTCATTGAGTTTGTGGAGACTCCACTGTGCTCTTGTTGAGAAAAAATCAAAATCAATAAACTATTATATGTATAGAAACAATTGTATTCATATCTAAAACTCGTTCATACAAAATTAAATTTCATGTACAAAAATCATAAATAAACAAGTAAATATTTATTTTATTTAAACCATGCGTATTATATGTAAAATATCAAAGTTCACTAATAAAGCCACGCGTTACTATTTAATATGGTGATAAAAAATCTTAACAAAACATTGTAACGTACTTTAAACTGGGAACCTTATCACACAATTACTTTCAGAGTGTTACAAAATCTGTACTTTACTTAAATACAACTACACAAATTGTTGGCTATAATTATTATTTAAGCTAAATATAATAAAATAACTGAATTATGGTTAATTGCACAGTCCTCACATGCTATAGAGATGTAAAAGACACTTTAATTCCATTAACTAGCCCTAATTTCAGGGAAATAATATATCTATTGCTTTGCATCCGATCCATAGAAAAGAAAGAACACAGATGTTTTAATATAGTTCAGGTAACTGACAAGATTGATATTAGGCTTTTTCTTCTAGATATTACTAACCTAGACCAACATCAATAAGTAGATGTAGGTGGGTGGGCCACTACCACTGTACTTGTTGAGGTAGGTGGGTGGGTCACCACTTCTATACTTACAGGGAAATATGTGCAGTAATCTATTAAAGAGTTATAAGTTTCTGGTTACTTTTCGATACTAACGTCATTAATGTCCAGTGCCATGACCAGTGGGTTAATGAATATTGGGTGTGTCATTATCACTGTATGTGTACGATATGCTGGTGCGTCAGTATATAATAATCGTTTGTCCTGGATCTAACCGGAGGGATCCGTCTTTATCGTAAAATGACGGCATCAAGCAACATCGAACGTAGCTGTTCCTTGGATGGGTGATAGTCTGAATAATTACGTTCTTTTATGCCGCCCACCTGTAAGGTGCATCTATGGTGGATATTAGGTTAGCACCATAGCCTTAAAAATAATATAAATTTTCGAAGAACAAAATTGTATATTTTCAGAATAGTCTGTAAAGTGGTGTCCACAATTTGACAATCCCCCCCCCACCCTTTGTAAGATAATCTGTCAAAAATATGGGTTAGTTGAAGTTTGCAGATAAAAATAATTATATTTGTTGAAATGATATACAAAACCAAAATTATAAACACATTTACGCAAAAAAATCAATTTCTTACGTAAACAATCTGTTAAATATTAGTTATACATTTAAAAATTATCTGTTTTTAAATTATTTTATATTACAACAAAGTACGTAATAAATTGTTATTGCCGTATTTTTATATTTCTTATAAAAAGATTTTTTGTGTAAGACATTTAAGACAAATAGGTAATGGGGTTTAATTAAACATATTTGTAAACTCATTTAATTTATTTTACTTCTGGGAGTAATAAAGGCTCCACAAACACAAGGAAAGTAATTTCAGCGTAGCAACTAGAATTGTGAACTGAATTTATTACGTGATCCATTCTTAATGCGTGGTTAAATTAGTTTCCTTGTATCAAGTGTAAAATATTCTATAGTTTTAAGATATTTATGACTTTAAATTTATTTAAAAAGGAACGTTGTTTAAATGATAGTGATTGTTATACATGACTTTAAAACTTTAAAATACACAGTTTAGGTTTTGACAAGTATTTTTAATACTTTTAAGAAAACTATAATCATAAATGTTAATCTCTTGTTGGGACATATTTCAAATACCCGATACCCAAGGACGAGTAGAAAATACACAGATTATAAAACAATAACAGATTATGTTATCCATACCAAATCAAGACATACAATATCTTTTGAAGCAATCCTCTAAGTTTGTCACGCAACGATGAATCTGTCAATCACATTGCCAATATTGGTATTTTTCTAAACATGTAACTTTACAAGACAAGTTTTTGCTATAGAACTTGATATTTAAGTGATAGCCATTTAATTTTTTTTAATATTTTTAGTCGTTTTAATAATAAAACAATATTTACCAAACAACTACTATTCTTTGATAAGAAGATTAAAGTTTCTTTTAAAGCAATGTCACCCTCAATTTTACTTTATTTATAAATGTAATAGATATTATACTGAGCGTTTATATTTCTTTAACAATAGTTATTTTTTTATTTAAAGCCTTGTGCTTGATAATCACGTTTCAATACTACATTAGTTATTTAACATTTACAGAACAACCACTCAGTATAAAGCTAGATTATGTTACCTATAATAATAATTATTATGTTACTAATAAGATACATATTTGTAAACTGTTAATTTTTTTAAATAATTATTTTGGTATGTAATATTTGGCTTTCTTGGAATTATTATGACAACTTTATTCCCTACAGTAAAATAAGTATAAACCACAAATAGCATCGTAAATCTGATGGTACTAGAATCTGGGCAATAAACACTTGTATATGGTAGAAATTAAAGTCCACCATCGACTCTTTGTTTTTGTTAATATTGACAGATTAGAAAACATAATATACGGGGCTCATATTTAGTTACGATAATATTATTAAGTGAACCCATATCGTTATCATAGAATATTATCATTGCCATAAGGAGACGCCTAAAGTGGACACTTCCAAGGTCTTCTGATATCTTAAGTCAAAAGTAGATAGGAAAAGTAAGTTTAACATCAAATGCTTCGTAATTAGTGAATTTATTTCATAAACTATCCAATATAGTATGATTAAACTTTTACGCAATATAGAAAATGAGTTAACTCATTAAACGATTGAGGGTTTGTAACAATTACTCATTTGATTATTACTCAAATAATTTAGTTTATTTTAGTAATGAATACCAACAAAGCCTTAATATAGCTTTACTTAAAAATATTTAATACATTATTTTATTAGTGTATTACTATTTTAGTATGATATAATTATATTATATTACTATGATATAATTATACAATTACTATCATTTAAATTTAGTGTTATTTAACTGTACAGTTTAGCTGGTTTTTACATAGTAGAAAAAGTTCTCCACTAACGTACAAATAATGAATTTAGATTTACCTTACATATTTTCTTTTCTTTTCTTTTTTTTTTTGAGGTATTTTTTCTTAGAAAACATATTCTATTACAGTAAGTATTAGAACCAGAACTATATGAAATTTCAGTAAAAAGTATTAATAAAATGAAAATTAACCGACAAACTGTGTACATATAACACGATAGTGTAAAAAGGAGTTTGGAAATGCATAGAATGCATTGAATTTCAGAATTTGTTGAAGAGGTAAAGTCCAATTACTACGATGGTGGCCTCATTGCAAGAGTCAGGAGATGTTAGATAAAGGGGAAAGTGAAATTTCTCGATGGGGAAATGGAAGAGAAACTAATGATAGTAAGTCTGAACTGACAACTCCATTAAAAATTAAAACAGGATAATTTTTAAACTTTTTTAAAAATATATTTAATGATATGTTTTTGTAGCTCTTGTTATAATTATATTTAGTATTTTACTACCTTAATCGCAGATTTGTTTGAAAGATTTTGAAATTTGTCTCAAACTTTGTTTGTAAGTAAAAATTTGACGAGTCTCTTTGTTTGTAGTAAGTTCTTTTAAAAGAATCTGTGTTCTGTATCCCCAATTCTCTCTCTCTCTCTCTCTCGTCTCTCTCTCTCTCTCTCTCTCTCTCTCTCTCTCTCTTCTCTCTCTCTCTCTCTCTCTCTCTCTCTCTCTCTCTCTCTCTCTCTCTCTCTCTCTCTCTCTCTCTCTCTCTCTCTCTCTCTCTCTCTCTCTCTCTCTCTCTCTCTCTCTCTCTCTCTCTCTCTCTCTCTCTCTCTCTCTCTCTCTCTCTCTCTCTCTCTCTCTCTCTCTCTCTCTCTCTCTCTCTCTCTCTCTCTCTCTCTCTCTCTCTCTCTCTCTCTCTCTCTCTCTCTCTCTCTCTCTCTCTCTCTCTCTCTCTCTCTCTCTCTCTCTCTCTCTCTCTCTCTCTCTCTCTCTCTCTCTCTCTCTCTCTCTCTCTCCTCTCTCTCTCTCTCTCTCTCTCTCTCTCTCTCTCTCTCTCTCTCTCTCTCTCTCTCTCTCTCTCTCTCTCTCTCTCTCTCTCTCTCTCTCTCTCTCTCTCTCTCTCTCTCTCTCTCTCTCTCTCTCTCTCTCTCTCTCTCTCTCTCTCTCTCTCTCTCTCTCTCTCTCTCTCTCTCCCTCCCTCCCTCCCTCCCTCCCTCCCTCCCTCCCTCCCTCCCTCCCTCCCTCCCTCCCTCCCTCCCTCCCTCCCTCCCTCCCTCCCTCCCTCCCTCCCTCCCTCCCTCCCTCCCTCCCTCCCTCCCTCCCTCCCTCCCTCCCTCCCTCCCTCCCTCCCTCCCTCCCTCCCTCCCTCCCTCCCTCCCCCCCTTTAGTTACGAAAAAGCAGTTTAAGGGTTAGTAAAAGAAGAAACCATCATTATAATATTACATTGTAGGAAACGATTCAATATATTTAAAACATTAACTTATATATATAAAAAACATTTTTATATATGTATATTCTAATTAATAAATGTTCAATAAAAACCAATAAATTTAAATATCAACTAAATTTTTAATTCAAGAATTTAATTACTTCATTATCCCCTTTTAGAAATAATTTTATTTAATATTTAATAATTTGAATATATTTAAGTAACCAATATCAACTCAATCTCAACTTCACTATTGAATTTGTTTGTTTATTTGAACTTATAAACCTTTTCCTTAATACATGATAAAAAATATAAATCTACAGTGAGCAACCAAAATAAAACAGTTTACACAGAGGTCCCAGTTTACTGAAGCCAGTCTAATAAATAGTTTGTAATTGAGTTGTTTATTTATTAGGGAAGACAGGGGAGGTCATTTATATTTGGTCGGCTCCTCCCACCCACTGCTTCACTGATTTATGTTCTGTCAATGGCATTCGAGTGTTCCGAAACAAGTTGCTTAGTTACTGTAATGATTAGACCTGTTAAAAATAAAAATGTAAATAGATATAGGATACATCTTATTAGCCCAGCACTTTTTTATCATCATTGAATCATCTGTACTTTAAAATTTATATAAGAATTACAGGTTAAACATTAGTTTCAAAATATTGTTCCTGGATAATTATCGTTCTGCTAATACTGAATATTTTATCAAACAAAGAAAACATTACAAAACATAAAAAATTACTTTTAAAAATGTATACAGATGGGTTTTTTAAGTGGTAAAAACAATGGACCTTATTTATATTAATCTATGACTGCCCCTTCTTCAATACTAGGAAGTTATTTCCGCTTACTGATCCCCCTTTAGTTCTCACTAACCCATCACATCGATATTAAAGTTAATTCTGAATAATTGCATGTAACCATACTGCGGTAAACATATTTCAATAACATAATAGTGAATTACCCATGCCTCGATACGGCAATTAGTGTAGGAGAACTTTCCTGTAATATAAATTGGGTAATTATGAAATTATCGTAGGTGTAATATATGTTCACCATATTACTGGCTACATTTTATAGGCCACGGCCTTATTTCACATCCACTAAATGTTCACATCCACGCATATGCTCAATGCCAAATACTAGTTTAAAATTAAACGGCAATACGTAGTAATGAGATAATAAAGTAAAGAAATAATTCATCGAAGCAGAGTTTTACAATTTGTTACGCCATCTCATATGATTAAGTTAAACTGGCTATATTTAAATGAGTTCTATAATCTGCTATTTTCTATCAGCTTCATCTACTTTATAACAAATGTTTGTAATCGACAAATATCTGGAAGTCTACAGATACAAACAAACACATGTTTACTAAAATAAATGGTTCATCACAATGTTTACGAGTTTTTTATTAATGTAAAATTACTGTATTTTGATAGATTTATCTTTTGCCATTTATCTTTTTACGAAACTTTGTTCGTTCTGTAAGCTGTACAAGTTAGTCGTTAAGAACATCTCTAAGCACTGTATGTTTGTAGAGTGCGTAACGTAGCTGTTTTCAGGCACATAGACAAAACATTTAAAGTTAGCTCTACATAAGAGTGATGAAGGTACATAAGAGTGATTGAATGACAATATTCAAAGAAAAAAATTTTAAATCGTAATATTTCTGCTGAAAATTTTAGTCATCTTTGACTCGGACAGTTCATATGGATACTATGAGTGAAAAGGGAAAACGCATTTTTTGACATTACAAAATATTTTCTAGAGCTTAAAAACATAGAATCTTTCATTTTGGGGCCTCGGACCCTATTTTATATCACACTTTCATCATAAGATAATACATTCTACAGAACTTTAGCTTTAGATGATTAGTATTCTTTTTTATTTTATTTTTTTAATACAATTATATGTTTGTCAGTGAGAGTCAGTCAATGGTATTTGGATTTTATATTTATATATAGTTTTAAATTACATAACAATTCATGACTGGTGATTGGAAATTGATAGTTTGACAACCTACCTAATTAAGAGATTTATGTGGACTACTAACATAAGTCTATACTATTGAGTCTATAATACTAACGTAGTAGAATAGACTCAAATATTTTTCATGTATTATGTAAACAATTTAGTTTTTTTTTTTATCACTATAAAACCAATAAATCATGCCACTTTTACTGTTAAGGGCAGTATACATTTTTAGATTTGATTATATTTTATAGTTTAAATATATATTTAATTATTTTATATTCCATGCTACACTAACCCACACTCGGCATCATAGATCTACGTCCAAACCATCTGCAATTGCAACCGCCACCACGTTATCACCGGCTCCCATCGTATTACCGTATACATTAATACATTTTATGAGCCATTTTTAATCCATCTCGTCGTTCTCTACCAGTGACTATTTAAACACATGACATGCACAGTCATGCCACTAGTTCTATGGGCAGGAAAATAACCCTACTGGACAACATACAACGAAGGTGTATGAACACATCCCTTCACAGGTTGATGTCCAATTATTGTGAAATAGTCTAACAGGGTAAGAGTTGTTGACACATAACTGGGAGATTGATATTTAGATGGCTTATAATATTCCTTAGTTAGTTGTATATTGAACAGTGGTTAATGAAACACCCTGTTTGTTTAAATGAGGCTATTTTAAAAATGAATGTGTAATAAGGTGGGTTGTAAAAAACAACATTTTTTCAAACGCTCTAGGGCAGAAAAGTTGCTCTATGTTATAAGAAGAAAAATTACTTATAAATGACCGAAATCGGTTAATATCTTCCAGTCGCACAACTTTCCAAAATTCTGGTATGTGAGTAATTTTCTAAGCAGTTTTATTTAAATAAAATATCTATACTTTGGTTTTATAAGCCCATTTTATAGTTAAATTAATATTTTAAAAATAAATTAAGATTAATTACTGAACGTTTTTTGCTTGCGAAAAAATCATGAAAATCATTAAAAATTTACAGAATTTCATGATGTCACAGCAGCTGTGACTGATACCATATGGAGGAGTGAAGCTATAAAAAAAATCGAATATCATACTAGACATCAACCCTACCCACCCACTACTAGACCTACCCGCCCACCCAAACACGTATGGTATTATTGACCCACCCTCCCAATCATACACGTTTAGTGTTATTGACCCACCCGCCCACCCAAACACGTAGTGTTATTGACCCACCCGCCCACCCAAACACGTAGTGTTATTGACCCACCCACCCATACACGTACAGTTTTATTAACCCACCCGCCCACCCAAAACGTAAAGTGTTATTGACCCACTCATCCACCCATACACTTACTGTCTTATTTACCCACCCACACACCCACCCATTCACGTACAGTGCTATTGACCCACCCGCCAACCTAAACACGTACAGTGTTATTGACCGATGGTACAGCGTTACCTCTCTGAGCGATGGTGACGCCGGAAAGTAGCTTGTTCAGCTCCTCGTCGTTCCTGATTGCCAGCTGCAGATGACGAGGAATGATCCTGGTCTTCTTGGTGTCACGGGCAGCGTTGCCAGCCAATTCGAGCACTTCGGCGGTGAGGTACTCCATCACTGTGGCCAAATAGACGGGAGCTCCAGCGCCGACTCGTTCGGCGTAGTTGTCCTTGCGCAGTAGCCGGTGAATCCTGCCGACCGGGAACTGGAGACCAGCCCTCGAAGAGCGGGACTTTGCCTTTCCCTTTACCTTTCCGCCTTTGCCGCGGAAAATTAATAGGACATATACAGTGAATATGTCCTATTAATTTTTATGATCTGCCTTCCGACACTTATCCCAACACATCGATGGCTAGACAGCAGGACCCAAAGCTTTATCAAGGTCATTCAATCAGAGAGCAATTGAATGACTACGAAAAACTACCTCCAGCTGCTTATAAACCCATTGAGGTTCATATTCCTGACATAGAAAGGAAGCTACTGAGTAAAAACCATGAACATTTTTGTGATGTATAAAAAGATTCAGGGAGTTGCCCAGAAGACCCTGGTCCTTTGTCCCATTCCCGATGGCTTACTGCGGCCAACCAAGCTCTGAGGCTCTACAATATACACTAGACAATTTAAAAGCTATTGTAGACTTTAATTTGTAAATCATATATGCCTTTGTGTTTCGAAATAAAGGAAAGCAAGTATTTTACATGTGAGCCAAAACGCGTCTATCAAGCAATGAAAAAATCAAGATATCTATCTGATGCACTTCTAAAATTCGTCAATCCTGTAAAACTACGTGTTCAGAAAATCTTTTGTTGGCAACGCTTGTGGACGACAGAGAGCACAATAGAGAACTTGGGTATAGAAGGATTTTGAAGGCGAGAATATAGCGCCAAAAAAGAAGACAGTTAATAGTTTTGTAACTCCAAATCTAAACTCTTAACCCCAAGACCATACAGAAATAATTGATTTGAACACATGTGCCTTGCATCTTCTCCGAATGTTGTGGAACCTAAGTGAGGATGATATTAGAGAAATCATAAGTTTTGCCACCAAGCCTGTTGGAGAAATGGAAAGTTTTCCATATCATACTCAGGCTGTAGAGAGGATTGTCAAGCTTGTGACAGAGGCTTATAGTAAGGTTATTGTCAACGTTAAAGTATCTGTCAACTATGCCTCAATTCTCCACAAAATCATACTTTAAATGTGTCTGAGACTTGCAAGTTTAATGTAAACCAAAGGATACCGAAACCAATGTCTATAAATAATATGTGCAAAGGATGTTAATAGTATAGAATATTATCTAAATAGCACACCTTACATATGGATGGTGGTTTGGTAGGGTGTGGGTAGAACTCAAAGTGCAACCACCTTCACTTGGTGAGTTCTGGGTAGGTTTGTCATTGCAAAGATGTGTTGTAAATTAAAAAGGAGTAAAATTTAAATTTTAACAAGTTTTGTAGTGCATTTTTCGTGAAGAACAACTCATTTAATAAATGAAATGATTCTTTTATCGAAAACTCATGCTGTTAACCAAATATTTAACCCTATAGTATTTTGTTTCACATTATTTCAATACCTTAAAAATTTACAACATTTTAGGTTTTTTTAATTTTTCACAAAGTGTTTAACGCATTGCGTGATCGGAAGATTTAACCAATCTTGGCTATTTATATGTAATTTTTCTTTTTACACCATATAGCAACTTTTTCGCCATAGAGTGTTTCAAAACGTCTTTTGTTTTTTTCAACCAACTCTAATGTGCAAGTAGCTATTTTCCATACATTTTAAAATTAATTATTATGTAAGAAATGTAGATGATATTGCTATTTTAAAACATATGTGCTACACTACAATGTTTGTAATTCAACTTGATAAAACGTATCATAACCTCAAATTACATGGTTTTATTAACTATCTAAGGCATCTATACCTATAGTGATTTTTTTAACGTTTTATTCTATGTTGCTTGGTTCCAAAAAGCTTATACACTATAGAAGCATGACCTTATGACTATTTACTTCAGGATGTCTTAAGATACTTCGACGATATCTTGATGGTATCATATCAGCAGATAGGAAGTAGGAGGGCCTTAAACCTATCGTGTACTAATCACATAAACCTAACCTGTTGCGTGAGGATAACGAATCTACCATCACGGAAATATCGATGTTGATAAAACATCGCTGTTAAAGTATAACTACGTAACTCAGGATGTCTTAAGATACTTCTACAATAGGTCAGGATCTTGATGGTATCATATCAGCAAATAGGAAGTAGGAGGGCCTTAAACCTATCGTGTACTAATCACATAAACCTAACCTGTTGCGTGAGAATAACGAGTCTACCATCACGGAAATATCGGTGTTGATAAAACATCGCTGTTAAAGGAAGTGCTTTTTGTATATCTGGTGTACAAAATATTTCTGTAAATGATACTGTAGTAAAACCTTTTAGTAATACTGAATTAACAATTATTAGATGAATGGCATGGTCTTCAAAGCCGTAGATTACTGTAACTTAACAAGTGGAAAGTTCATAAATCAGTGGCAGTAACTGAATAAAAGGAAATAAATGGAACAAGTAACTTCAAGTCTGTAGAGATGAGAACCTTAACTTTTTAAAAAAAAAAAAAAAAATACAGACTAATTAAACAATACAATACTACTGTTATAGATGTGTTGACTAATTACCCACATATGCATACGTTTAATGCTATATTACAATAAATTGACGTATTAACACAAGTTAAAAACATGACTTTAAAATATCCTTTTATTAATAGATTCCAATGTTTAGGTCATGTAGTAAAGCCATTTATAACCAACTCTTTATGATCTTTTGATTGTATAAAATTCCAGAAAAACACCAGTTGTTTGCTTTCCTTAAAGAGAAACATATTTTTTCTATGGTAGTAAAGGCTATCAAAAACATAACGCTGTCCATTTTATTTTATTGAATATTGCAGGGCCAAATTCTATTATTTTAAATATGGACTAGCTTAACTCATGTTTACTAAATACTAGGTCGAAGAAATAAAGTTTATTTTTATTAACTAGCTTGTTTTTCTGTTATTTTGTTGCCGTTTTTGTTTTTAGTAAAAACCTTACAAAAAATTTAAACAATATTTAAAATGATAGTTTTATGTTACTTTAATTGATTTATTAAAGTAATTAACTGCTCGTATATAGTTTTTATTGAAATTGTAATATTTAGGTTGTTAATTAGATGCTATGATGAAGAAAATAATTACAATCTATTAATAACTTCAAATGGAAAATATCCAATTCCACATATAAGTAGTGTCTCAATAATAACTTTATATAATATACATCGCATCTTGTTAAAAGATACATTAGTTTATTACTTGTATAATAATATAAGTTGATTACGCATTAAAGTAATTCACTCATACCTATTAAATATAAATAGGGCTACGTGTAAAATACTGTAAAATTAAATATAAATAGGGCTATATACGTGTAAAATGCGTTAATATAGTGTGTTTTTGTCCTATATCAATTTGGATTTCAGTTTATGTCCGATTTTATATCAAGTAAACATTGTATTTAAAAAAGGATAAATATAATTAAGAAACGCTTTTTAACTTGAAATAAAATATCTTTATAGATACATTGAAAACAACGTGCTAAGAACCATATGCTTGGAGACACTCGAAGAAAAAAAATTTGAGTTATGTTTATTTTTTGAATTTTTCATTTAAGAAAAAACCTGAGGATCGTTAAGTGGGCACTTTAGAATTTTTATACAGTAAATAAAAGAAACAATAAAAGATCAATATTAACTAAATATTGTCCTTGGAGTGAAAGTGGCACTATTTAGGACTATCGATTGTCTACATTTACCAACAAAACTTAAAGTGCTTAAACATCAGTAGGTGACTTATAAGTGTGACTTCATTACAGACATATATAAGTATTATAGAATAATGTTGTAATATAATTAAAAACAAAGTACATACAGATATCCTTATAAATACAGTAATAAGAAGGGTGATGGCCAAAGTAGCAAGGATCGGGGTTAAGGTGAATGAATGTGGCACCCAAGAAAACGAGCTTCTATCGTCCCTTTGGCATAAACACTTCATTACGTGATACCATATAAAGGAGTTTGCTTATTTACTCAATTATTTAAGTCCTTATAAACACTGTTTTAATTTATTTACACTTAACTCAAGTTTAATTGATAGTTTTTAGCAATGTTGGTATATAAATGCCTTTTTTACTAAGACAAATTTAGCTAACGAGTTTGTATTTCAGGTACCAAAACTTATTTACCAATTATCAAAACATTATGAAAAAAAATTACTTTATTTACAACTGTTCGACAGTAAAAGCAACTAGCGTGCAAATTTTTTTGCATTATTATAATAATTGTTACTATGTTGCAGTTACTGCTAATATTACGTTTAACTTATACTTCTGTATGTTTTCTTATATAGCTGTTGGTTAAAAAAATGATTATCAGATAATGTGCGATATTATATCAAGTAAACATTTTATTTAAAAGATAAATATATTTCAGAAACGCTTTTTAACCTGATATAAAATATATCTTTATGGATATGTTGAAAACAAAGTGCTAAGAACCGTATGCTCGAAGACAGTATAACCAAAAATATAAGTTTTACTGTAAAATTTGCATATTCATTTTTAATAAAAGCTATAGAGTATGTAATAAAGACAGTATTTGTGCTGTTCTATTTAAAAAATCTTAGTAACTACTTCGCACGGATACATCAACATGGTTTGTATGTCAGTTGGTTTACAATATAAGATATCAAACACTACTTTTTCACTGAGTATTGGACTGACAACAAAACACTTTGGATGAAAAAAGTGGCCAACAAACTACTTACGAAGTGGTTAACAAACACTTCGTGAGTTAACCTCATGTTCCATTTAAAATTAGATATTTTCAAAAATATATTGAAAGCAAGTAATTAAAAAGAAGAAACTTTTAAAGTATATTAATATAATTTGAACTATTTTAACCTATTTTCCTCCCATAAACACAATCATGTATAGCCAAACATCAACACATCCCCCACCCATACATTATTTATCTATATATTCCCTAGTAATTCAGTTTTATTTATACATTCCCAACCTATACATTTCCCACCAATAAATTACCCAAATGAAACCTACTAAAATTAGTCCATTTCCATCATCAACATTTTGTTGTTAGTTCTGACACAGAGGCTCAACATACCGTATAACATCGACTATGCATCATTTAAATCATTTATTTTATATGACAATAAACAAATTAAAATCATTCAAACTATTAATTCATCAATAGAGTAATTTAATCTTAAAAAAATTTTCAAAAATCTGGTAGGTTTCTTTGCAAAGCAATACAAGGCAGAGTAAATCAACATAGCACGATATCATGGTATACATAGCACGATATCATGGTATACATAGCACGATATCATGGTATACATAGCACGATATCATGTTATACATAGCATGATATCATGGTATACATATCTCGATATCATGGTATACATAGCACGATATCATGGTATACATAGCACGATATCATGGTATACATAGCTCGATATCATGGTATACATAGCACGATATAATGGTATACATAGCACGATATCATGGTATACATAGCACGATATCATGGTATACATAGCACGATATCATGGTATACATAGCACGATATCATGGTATACATAGCACGATATCATGGTATACATAGCACGATATCATGGTATACATAGCACGATATCATGGTATACATAGCACGATATCATGGTATACATAGCACGATATCATGGTATACAGTCTTCGTTTATTTACTACAAATGGACCAAAGATTTATGCACTGTTCTTTAAGCAACAGGGTTTGGTTGTTTACTATTTGAATTATTCATAACATTTCTTGGGATCAGCACAGCTGAACTTTATTGTTTGTTTTACTACCAAGAGAAAATTATGTTCGGTTTTTGTGAAATGAGAGGAATATTTAGAATGTATAAATACAATAAATAATACACTGCCTATTTAGTTGCTCGTTGGAAGAAATTTTACTCAAATTTCCTTTGAAAAATCTGTATATTTTATAAGGATGTATCGGATAATAACTTTATGAAGTACATTCTTTACTGATTGATCCACACTGTAAGCATTTCAGTTATTAAAATATTTAAATATTATACTAAGGAATTCCATCACGACCAATTCTCTAAACAATTAACAACAAAGCCCCATCCCCCCATCATATTAACACTCACTAATTAATTATACAAGGAATTCGTTGGTTTATAATGACATCGATTATACAATTTACAGGTAGATTTATTAAAACTAAATTCTTCCAAACTCCTTTAATATATTTTGTATTTCGACAGTACTACCATAATTAAAAATGGAGTATATTTAAAAAATGGTTCTTAATATATTTTGTTTGTTTATTATGTATAATTTTTAAACGTTACAAAACAAATTATCTATTCATTTTTGCCTCGTGAGATGTTATTGTGAATGATAATTACGTATACAAATCTATATTCTCTATTTATACAGTTCATAGTAAACACCACCATATTTGTATGAGCATTTTAATTTTAAAGACCTCAAGTTGGACATTTTATTTTTATAATGTTTATAAATATTAAAGTCCAATAAATGTCAGATGGAAAGGTTAAGTAACATTCTATATAGGTATACTGTTTTCAACGACTTGTCTTACATTATTTTATTATTTTTATACTTTCTTTAGTTCAACTTGGGACAACAATAAATTACCTATGTAACTTTCTGTTATTTTGCATTTCCCTTTGCAGTCAGACACATCTAATATCGTACAACGTAGTACGAACTAGTTTATTGGAAAATCATAATTGTAACAAAACTATTCTGTGATAATTATCATTGGATTTGTTTCAGTTAGTAAAAATAGATTTGCGTAGCTTCATCTACTTTTCATGCAGCAATAAAGCATAGTAAAATTTATATACTAAGGATATGACTGACGTTGAATAGTTTCAATAGTTTATTATATTCTTCTCAAACATGCTAGTTATATTGGAAAATAAGTTTCCTTTATCAGTATTTACACGGTTAAATTAATTTTAAAAGATGCCCTCAATAGTTGCTCTCTATTTTTCCCACTAATTAAGAGTGACGTATTGAACATAATTTAACCTTGCTGTTACTAACATAATCGAATATCCCCTATATGTAAATATTTAAAACAGAAAATATGCCAACATATGTAATATTGTCATGCCAAAATGTCATTATTAACTATACTTTATATCTTGCAATAAAATTAAGATACAATATATTCATATGTTTTTAATATATAAATAACCTATTTTCAACACGTATGAACGTGATTGTATAATAGAATGACAAAAAGTCAATTTTCTGCAGTGTATTTACAATATATTTATACATTTTTAATATTAAATAATAAGGAAATGTAAAAATAAATTACGATTAACATTTTAGTGTAATATATTGTAAAAAAAGTATTATGATTAAATATTTCACATCTAAATATTTAGAATATCGGCATACAAAACACATTTCAGTACCTGTAGTGTTTGACATATAGCGTTATTTTCAGTGACAGCGGAATGATATCATCACACAACAGATCCAGTTTATGTGATTAACTAACGAAAGGAGCAAGATTGGCAGCTTAGACTTTTAAGTTCTAGGATTAGTTACTTGTATAATTTTAGTAAACAAATAGTGGTTGTATAATTCAATTGAACAACTTAACTAACAAAGTAAATAAAATTAAATTCGGAGTGCTTAGTTATGTATTAATTTAAAAGCATCAGGTCCATTAGTTGCTTCAAAAATTAAGATTGCGCTAAAGAGAGAAAATTATACATTTATTAATACAAATATAATTACGTGACTAGAATAAACAAAACAAAATGTCATACTGAAGTGTGAAAATAAAAATACTTTTCATTATTTTGTTATATAATTCTTATTTTTGTAACTAAACTTATGTTATAAGCTTGTACAACAGTTACAACACTTATTACTGTACAAGATAAACGGGAAATATATGTTCATGTTAATTTTATTTAAGATATTTATTTGTTTTAATTATTATTGATAAGGCCTGCTTATTTCTACACGTATGTGATCAAGTAGCTGGATATAAACATATAGATATCAAATCACGAAATAATATTAAACTAGAGAGATAATTGGATATCGAGTTTGCGAAGTTAAGCCTTATCAAAACTGCTCGGGATATTAGTTAAGGACTTAGTCCTTAACCTAATGATATGTTAATTATTTAGCTAAAGATTATTGTATTAAATAGGGTGTAATAAATTTGTTAGCGCAAATTTAATCAGTGTAACACATATGTATATTATAAATATATTCTAATGTATAAAAAACATTAAAACTATTTTTTTATATAACAACATTTAAAACGTTCACAATACTCAAAGAACCTATTATTATTAATTCATTAAAAACTAGTAATGTAATGTATAATAATTTAAATAATAGTTGTAAGATTATCTAATTATATCATTGATTATCACATTACCACTGTCTATTCTGTTACTATCTACACAAACAACGACGTTTGTTGTCAACAATAGTTATATGTATTTAATGAAACAAATGATTTAAAATGAAATATATAATAAATATACTAATTGATATAAAAATATATTTTAAAATGAGATGAGTTTAAAAAATGTCCGTTTGATGAAAATTATAAAATTAATAAATAATTTCATTGTGTGCCAATATTTTCTACGCTACAGCGAAAACTATTCATGTATAACAATACATAGTTTTCACTCCCCTATTTAATAGTTTCTTTGATTTTTAATTTGAGTGCTAATCCACTAGGAACACTTGGCGTACCACTCGATATCACTTTATTTTATAAAACTACCGAAATAGCATAGAATAAACAAAATAACGAGAATATGATCGTTTTTTATTGTTTAAACTTGTTTTACTGTCGTAAAATATATTTTTACCCTATTATGTTTTATCAATAATTTATAGCGGTTTATATACGTTCTTTATAGAAACTATGTTGTATACAGACAATAGTTTATGTCTGTATACATTAAATAGTTATATATATAATTATATCATACACCAGAGCTCCAATGTGGAGTAAATACAGTAGTTCAATAATTGATTTAAAAGTTCATGAATTGAGAAAGGGAATCGTCCTCATTTTAACAATGACTTAAAATTCCTTAAAACACAATAAAAATGTAAATGAAGGCCAATCGAATTCTCTTATTCTGCAGAAAACCAATATGAGGCGTTTCATTATTACTTCGTGACGTCATTACTTGGTTTGGATGTCACCATAGATATATAAAATTGGTTAAGGTAAAGTGCACTACTATTTTTCTTTAGTATTTCATATAATATTTTATGAACAATTAGTTTTAATTACACAGAAAAAATATTATTGTTAACTCCTACAACAAACACAATGCTTAAATAAAAACAGTTTTTACTGCACCAAGTACATTATATATCTGCAAGCTGTCTTCATTGATAATTTTTATGCCCCAGAACATAGATGAGTTAGTAGGACAATAGTTTAACTTGTAAATGTCTAAAACAAGTACCGGTATAAATTACTCCATAACATGTGTTGGCCTTATTCCCTTTTGCCTTCTTCACCCCTGACTCCAGCAGATGTATCCTGAATCTTTTTATCATAATATGTGGCAAACTAGCTACATTAGGCAATAACATGATCATTGCTACCACATGTAGTAACATCTAATGTACATTTTTTCAAGTCAACGCCGATGTGTAAAAGTCAAATACGAGTGTCTTAGTATCAAGGTTTTATTCCATAGTCTATAATTTTCATTTATTTGCTTGGAACTGAATAAATTTAACAACTCTCTTGTATGGTCCAATATCAAAATACGCAATCTGCTTCGAACTATTCATGGAACTGTCTACGAAAGGGTAACTATATAGTATTAATTTAAATATAGTTACAAAGGTTAGTTATGCGTGAAATTATTGATACTATGAAAATTGTGTTAACAGTGCGATAACTCAAATGCAATACAATGTTTACAATTTTGCGAATTCCATTTTTAGCATCCAACATGTTCCTATCATTACAAAATCAGATTAAATGATAGTGATATAGTTAAGTAAAGAAAATTATAACTACAGAATACAAATCTTATATATTGTAAATCAAATAATAATCTAGGATTATATCGACTTCCTTCTTCAATGGTTTGATGCTAAAGAGGAGTTATTTAAAAATTAGTATATGATTGGTATTTTTATTCATTAAGGTAACTGTAAATCATACATCCTACTTTTCAATACACATTGTAATGAGACATGTTGTGAACGTTAATGTACGCTTTAAGATGACGAACATTTATTTATGTTTTTGTTGAAAGAAGAAAACAGTTAACTTTATCGTAATTTTCTTTATTTATCTTTGAAATAGCGAAATAATATTAGTATTTTCAAACCTAAATAGGTCTTATTTTACGCTAAACATATAACAAATAAAAACATATAACGTAATAGCATTGTAACATTGATTGGTTTTAAGTTACACTCTTTAATACGTTGCTTGCATTATTTATAATAATGCTTATTTTTTTAAAAAGTATTACTTGATTATTAAGTAAATTCTGTTACTGTTTTTTTATTTTTTTTTTTTTACTTCATTGGCCAGTTTACATGGACTTTCAGGCTTGAGCGTAAATTTTATTCAACGATAGAAGTACCGACCGTTGGCTCAGTGGGGACCGACCTTGCCCTCCGTAGTCCGAAGCCTTAAACAGGGAGCCACTAAGGCATGATAAGGCATAATATATTAGACTAAGGGACTTCCTGAAAGGTTATTTATATTTCAAATGATGCTAAAGGTATTTAAATAATATCGATTACAGAAATCTTCAAACAAGTAAATAACAAGATATATTTAACTGCCTAAAGCATATTCTAAATTATTTCCTCAGGAGCGGGTGAATGTTCCATATTGATCTATTTCAATTACGGTTATTATAAAATGTTTTGATCTATTTCAATTACGGTTATTATAAAATGTTTTGAGATTGAGGTCATTAAACTTATTTATAAAATCCCTTATTTAAAAAAAAATTGTATAGTAATTAAACATATATATTAATTCCCTAGGACATAAATATATTAAAACTGTAGAGTAGTTTACAGATGATACAAGGAAAGTAATTTATCTACATTGTAACAATGGCTCACGAAATAAATTCAACTCACAGTTCTCGTTGTTACGCTGAAATTAGTTTTCTTGGGTTTGAGGAGCCTTTATTGCTCCCAGAAGTAAAACAAATTAAATGAGTTTACAAATAGCTTTAATAAAAACCCTTAACCCATTTTACTTAATGGCTTAAATAGTATGACTTATGTTAATCAAGAAACAATATACTATTGTTAAAAAAGTGGATTTAATTTTTTATTGTGTGGAAGTTTACAACTAATTGAAGAAAAAATCATGAGAGTTAAACATATGTTTACGCTATAAGTTCTCGTAAAATACGGAATAATTAAATTTCCTAATTGAATAGATAAACACTTGTATTATTAAATAATATATTATTTTTAACAATTATTTTCGTATTTAATTCCTATACATATATATATATATATATATATATATATATATATATATATGTATATATACAGTTTAACATCTTAATTATTAATATATATAGTGACTTCAAGAGAATATGATTATTTTTTTCACAAGAATATTTCAAAGATTGATCCAGTGTAATTTTTACGGGCATCTCATCCCTTTAACTGTCCTTAGTAATATATAATGTATTAACATGAAGTCCCGATAAATTTAATAAGCTGCCTTTAAACACAGGAAACCTATGTAAATATATATTGGGTTTAAATATATTGATATTATCTTAACAAGTATAATTGCTTAGCCCTGGACTGAAAGATAAAAAAATAGTTTAATGTTTAGTAGTTTATTGCAATTAACGACCATCAACAATAAAACTTATATTAGTCCTTTGAAAATGTGAATGCAACGTAAAACGTTTCGGTTATAAAAAACCGTATATAATTATACGTAAATCAACAATACGCCAATCCACCAATTTGTAACTATTTTGGAGCAAATTTATTTTTTTAATTTGCTACGGAAAGAATATTTTTAGGATATTTTTTAAAGTAATCCTATGCTAGTAAAACTAATTTATAGGAATTCTACCAAAACTCAAACACTCATTAACTTCGATATTAAAGTTTAATTAAAACGGGTAATAATAACTATCATTCAATTATTTTATACCAATAACTATTTATACCAAAGTACTTTAAGTGGTAAATAATTTGTTCAACATACTTGAATGTTACATTACGGTATTTGTAGGAATTATTTACTAAATGTCGAGGCATTCCGCGAAATACATTGTTTTATTAAATATACGTATTTCGTATTATTAGGGATTATGCTGTAAAATAAATCATATAAAGCCAATTTAAGGCTGTTTAAACTGTTTCAGTAGGTAGGGTTTCTCTTCACCTCTTCTGCTTACTGGCCTGATAAGCAGGTAAAAATAATTTATTAAAATTTCGTTAGTATTTTGATATTTCATTTAGTAAGACAAATAAAAAACTTCAATAAAAAATTAATCATTAGAAGAAAGAAGTAAAATGCTTCAAAACTCCAAAATAAAATTAAAAGTTCAAAATTTCATTATTAGTTTCCTGGGAATATAATGGAGAACATCTACAATTAGGGCAACCCATCACTTCACTAATTTATTATCTGTACATATAATTTGCTTGTCTCTAACAAATAGCTTATTTGATGTTGATGACCAACTCCAGCTTTAACCGATCTACTCCTAAATCTATGTGAGCTTGGCAGGCAGGTATGATGAGAGCACTTATGGGTGGTGAACTCTTTGTATCATCGGCGATCTCGAAACTTAGATCAGCTAGAGCAATGGAGATGATTTCTACCTACCATCTACTTACAGGTTACGTATACTTTAGGAAGTATCTGAACGAAGGTCAGGTCACCTCAGTGGAAGTACTTCCTGGAGGACGAGGAAGTTCATCACTCGTTCTTTGTGTGGGACACTTGTCTCGGGAGAGAAGATCACTTTTCATGTCACGCTGTAGGTCATGTTACTGCTTAAACCATAGTGAAGGCAATGCTACAAGTTGAAGAAGCATTGAGAACTATTTTGGCCTACGCCAACACAGTGCTACGTGCCATAAGTTAGGAGAGATGTCTGATTGACCCCTAGGTGACCAATATGAAGCAGAATGTCGTAAGAGCGCAAGACAAGCAGCCTTGATTTCATCCGAAAGGATTCCGGCTTGGATTACCGTGATCCGTAGGGTTGTTAGTGGGTATTCGCTCAATTTAAATTAATCCTAGACGAGAATCCCAAACTCAGTGCCTAAAGACATTTTCCCCTACGTAAAAAAATACATCTAAAGAGCTTATACTTCCTATAATGTATCATAATAAATATTTACAGATCATTATTTTTAATTATGTGTACGTATAAGTTATGAAAGTAGATTTGGAATCATGTATAGTTTTCAAAATATTTATCTAAATAGAATGTGTAGATGTTAATTATTGCATTCACAATAAAACAATGTTGTATGAATATTGTATTATTTTTGCTTGTCAGGAGGTTTGGAGGCATATCAGCCCAACACCATACGTGTGTCAAGCTAATAAAACGTGCCTGTTACCTGAAGACGACGTTTTAGCTATCTTTGAAAATATTAGTGTAGTTGAAATAGTGCAACTTAAAAAATGGGTTGGGATGTATAACAAAATCCTACAAATACACATTTTCTAAATACGAGTGTTGGTTATTTTTACCTATTTTTATATAATTTATAACCTTACTTTACCATTATATTCATTGATCTTTTGGTGGTATATATAATTTATGTTTTTCTTATGTATATAACTCAATACATATCATAATGTCAATTGGCTAATTTAGAGGGAAAAAGTATGTATATTACATAATATTATATTTATACTGAATGATCTATAACTACTTCCTATATTAAGATTTTTACTGCAGGATTATATCTCCTACTTTTTCATAGTTTTATGGAATATTCAACTTGTCTTCTAAGCATACATAACTCTTAAATATTTGAGTACGTGAGTTCAGACTAATCTCAACTGACACAAAATACTTCCCTTGATACTTTTTTATAACTAATGTAACTTCAAATGATGTATTTCTAAGTTAATAAATATGAACAGTTATACAATATCAACCTAGATATATACTTTGATAGGTATAATCTACTCTGGACTGTAAACTACACATGGTTCAACAAGTTTAAAGTAAACCTTTTTCATTTTAATTGTCGTGATTTTAAAATTAATAATGTTATAAATCCAGATACATAAACTGGTAAATATTACATTATACTTTTTTAGGAAACTTTTTATCTGACAAAAAATCCTCCAGTTGTTCCAGATTGAATTTTTAAGAAGGAGGTGTGTGTTTGTTTTTGTTTAGGATTCATATGGTCTACATTTCACCAGGCATGCAAAAGACACCCAGTAATAACTATCCAGGATATTTAACAAATTCTCCTTAAACATATTGGAATATTGTTACGTATAACAAAAGGGGCCAAATACGAAAAGCTAATGCCTCAACTCTTTCATTTCTTTCAAGTATTTTTACAAAAACCATATTTTTAAAAATACTTAATCAAAATAATAAATGTCAAACTGTTGACTAACGTACATTTACATATACAATTATATTATTTAAAACATAATGATTTTTAAGGGATATTTACGAAGTATAATTGTAAAAAATAAATTTTTTTATGTCAATGGTTTTTTGTTGTTGTTTGAAATGTAATAACAAGTAACTGAAAAGTTTAGTATGACCTTGTTTGAGTTTGTCTAAAAGAAGGCAACAACTTGATTTATAGTTGGCCAAGAAACAGCAATTTTACTTTACAAGTTTTAATTATTTGCACAAAACTTGTGACGTACTCAGTTCAGGTATTATTTTAAAAAACTTCTTTTATTAAGAAGAATAAAGTGTCCTTAAAACTTAACGACTTTGTAACCGATAAGCAGCCTCTATGTGTTGAATTTAAGTTTAATAGTACATAATTTGGTTTTATAAAACAAATATTTACATAGGTAAAAATTGGGTACTTTTTTCCTAGTTACGCGTTATTTTGTTACAGTTAAAGATGTTGCTGAGATATTTTGCCGGACATTTCCGTAATTTCACTACTACGATTTTTCCGTTACTTAACTACCACTGCTTTATTTATCGCAATTGCAGTTAGGTTAAGTTAGGTTAGGTTAGGTTAGGTTAAGTGGCTACTTAAGTTGATCACAAACTGGTAAATCCAATAACTGACTTACCGCCAAATGCACTATGCTTGTGTAAGTTCTTGGAAAGCTATAAGATAAGGCTAGTGCTATCAGATTGGATTCCTAGCAGATAAGGAATACCACAGTGGACGTAAAAATTATTTGGTGACATTTTTTTTTTTTTTTAGCAATAGAACATTTATCAGGTGGTAGTGAATTAACGGAAACAAAACAAAGTAGTGGTAGTGAAATTATAGAAAATATTTCATTTTGTCTATAACTTCATTATATCAGTGGAAAGCGTTGAAAAATCTAACACGTTGAAAGACGTAACACGTTATAGCATCCAATTCTGCAATAAGTTTATCACTGTATTAAAATGTTTTTTTGTCTTATATAAATACCATTTCTTACCTAAGACTCCACTTGAATATAACTTCTGAAAATCTCACTCTTACTAGTATAACTACTAAATATAAAATATCAAGAACACTTCTGTCTCAATATACATAGACATTTATACTAAGTTGTTCTACTCAATCCATAAAACAAAAATTTAAACGGTATAATAACTATAAGTGAACCAATATTTAGTCAAAAATTAAATATTTTAATTAAAATGAAATGAAAGCCTGTTTATTGAAGTTACAAAAGAATAAATAATTAAAAAAGAATACATATTAAAACAGTAACTATAAATTCCACACATACCCTACACCCTGTGGGTGGTGAATGATTCCTATATTATGAAATTAATTAAAATTTTGTTATAATTTTAACATTGATATCATTATAATTTAATAAAAAATTACTAATAATCATTTTCTCTCCCTTGTATAGTAATAAGATCATGCTTGTGGTATATAACGAACAATACCTTACCACTTTAATTAACTCACCATAGTTATGTTTCACATTGTCATCTGGTAATCTTTTCCAGCTAACTAAACCCTATTTTCCTGTAGCAGCAATGTCAGTTTATAACCATACTATAGCATGTAATAGGTACATTTAGCTTCACTGTTGCGTGAAGATAAACTTGTATTATTACAGGATGTACATAAGCTGCTGAAAAGCTATCACATATTTTACTTTTGGCGTTATAATGATATTATTGTATGCACTTGTCCACTTATCTTTATGTAAAATTGAATGTTGCTATAGTAAATTGTGTCGTATCAGAGGAATATATTGAAACACACTTTCCATTACAAATTAATCACTACAGTTTTTAATAAACATCAACAGTTATCCTTTGCTAGAAAAAATGTAGAAATGAATTTTCTAGACAGTACTATCATGACTATAAAACACAATGCAACTGTTTGAATTTAACAAAGTAAAGACTTGTCGCTAATGAATTATACAAAGTGATAACTTTAATAATACAATTTGAAACAGTGTAATCTTGACAGTAAAATATTTATGTGTCTTGTCGTATACAAGAACACACTATGTTTACGTTTCACTTTATAACTAAATGTGTATGTTAATCATAATCGAATAGTAATAAATACGTATAAAGTAATAAATACATATAAAAACATAAATAAAAGGCAACCATTGATCGGGAGCTATTTTGGCAATGGACAAAGAGTTAGAAATTGATTTCCATCAAGCTTTTTTGAAGAATGTTAATACATTGAAAAGTGTGAACATACATGAACTACAAAACAGTAAATTCGTTTCTAAATATTTTATTTATTTATTATTTTTTTTTTTTTTTTTGTAAACCAATACAAAAACTGTATATTTTTTAGTATTTTAATTTGAATATTACGACAAATATTTGTAAACTGGCGTGGTGACTTAATGGCTAAGGATGCAAAATGGAAAGGACGAATTCAAGGTTTGAATACCCATCTAATTGGTGTTTTACTTTCGGAATTAAATTAACACATAGGCCTATGTAAACTAATGAGGAAAGTTTTATTATTTTAAGTAAATTAAACGTAACAAAAATTAATCAGTCATTTAAAAAATTACATGATTATCACCAAAATATTAAAAAATTATATACCAAATAATAACTGTTTAAAACAAGTTTTATTTCAATATTATGTTAAATTCTGTGATCTTAATATGATATACAAGGTTTACTGATTTTCGTATATTTTTATTGAGATATGTCACAAAATTATTGATTACAACATTATCAGCAGAACGTTATTACGTTAAAGTTGTGCTATTTTAGTTGTACACGATTGTATTGTTGTTTGTATTGAATTGTATATATATATATATATATTTTTTTTAAATCTTTTTTGTTCCAGCATTTTTTCGTCGAGAGCTTAATTAATGTAATCGGACTAATGAGCAGAGTTCATATAATAATTAAATAGTTAACTTAAAATATATTTTAAAGTAACAAATGTTTTGTCTATTTTAAATTCGGTTTTTCTTTACTATACATCTTGAGAAACATTATTTAATAACATTTATAACAATAGTTATTATTTGTTGTGAAACATTTCAATAGTTATAGTCGAAATCTAAGAAAATTTATGTAAAATAAAACGTTCCCTTTTGATACATAAGGTGATTATAATACGGTAACCCAAATTTAGAAATTTTTAGCTATGGAATTTCTATATATGTGTCATATCTAAAACAATTTTATCATTTCAGGTAGATGGTTTTTTGAAATTTTAATTTAAGCTATGTTAAATATACAGTTTTAGGGAATCATTTAAATTTTGTAAACCAAATTATCTCCATATAAAGATGAGAAAATAAAATTAATTAACTATGTGAAGCTATTTCCTCCCAAAACCCAGATTCTGTTCTACCTCTTGGGAAATGAGCTCCAGTAACATTAGCATACATATTGTGTTTGGGCCATCCGCTTTATACAGAATTGTTGGCTGTCAAATTCTATATGTTCCATGTTGAAGGAATATAAACATAAACTATAAAATCCTAATCTTTATTTCACTTACAATACAATAATATATTTGGTACAATACATAAGAAATATAGCATTGCTTTGCATATATTTCGTTATGAAATACTACGTGAAACGAAAAAAACCTATATTACTAATTCTATAGTTAGAGAGATGGTAGAACTAATAGATATTTTATATTTGGTTTATTATTATGTTATATGACATATTTAAATTTACAATTGTTAAATTGCACAACGTTATTACGTAATGCCACAGTACGTGTATGGGTGGGCGGGTGGATCAATGCCACAGAACGTGTATTTGAGGGCGGGTCGGCCTTGCCATACTAAATGTTTGGGCGGGCGGGATGGTGAATATTAAATGTTGGCACTACTGGCGCAGTGCTGCGACCCAGCTACTTGGGGACAAAGTTCTGTGTGGATTGTAGGCGATAGGTTCTATTAATATGCTCGGTTCTCTTTATACCAACATGGCATCTGTTGTGTTTGTTATCAGCGTGGACACCACTTGAGAAGTCTGGTGTGTCCGTGTTGAGTGTTAGTGTCTGGGTGTTGTGTAGGGAAGATAACTAAGTATCAGAATTGTCACTAGCTTAAAATCAGATCAATACTACGTGGTTCGGATTCCACGCAAAACTGTAGGTCCCTTCGTTTCCTGACTGTTAAAAACGGTTCTTCCTAGGGAACAGTCGACGTTAGCTAGTAACAATGACTACACTCGTGCATCCACCATATCATGCAATGGGTACTGTGCAGGTTAGAAACATTAGAATGGTTGAAAAGAAGTTTTATCTAACCATGTATTGCACCTGAGACATTTATTTACTCATTCAATACGTAAAATGATTATATAATTATAAGTGGAGCTCTTTATCTAAATACAATTTTTACCAGTTTCATATTATTGTAATGGGGTCCATCAATGTAGAAATACTATTTGATTAGATATTACTTGTGTTTTTGGTGTCGAACACCGTTTTAACTTTTCAAACTTAGGACACAGGTAATGTATAAACAATAAGTGTGTCCTAAGTTCGATAGCTATATACATAAATAAAAATAAATAAATAAATAGATTAAATGTAATAAATTATAAATGGTAAATACTATAGGCAAAATATAGAACATATTAAATGTTTACGGTCTTATATCTCGAGTTGTATATTATATAGGTTATTTTGCTTGTTTATTATCTAAAAGGAATAAATATGTTTCCTTACTCATTCTCATACACTATCCTGTTTATTAAGTTATATTTATAATGTAATTAATTTTAATATGATAACTAGAATGATATAGGTAACTTTCAGCAAGATAAATTATTTATTACAATATTTCATTCAAAATATATGTTAATACGAGTATTAACTTATAAAAATAGCGTATATATGATTATTAGACATTAAAAATTAGTAAATAATATCAGCAATGAATTATATTTTCCACTAAGAATTTGGACATAATTTGTTAAATATTTTTGTATTTCAATTGTTCTGTGGAATTTAACCAGCTCACTTTATTTGGCTTTCTTTGTATTAAGCGTACCACTTTTAATTGCTATATATCGAAGTTTGAAATATTTGTTTAATATCACTGTAATATTATCAATATACGCAATACTTAAAAAAATGAATTTCAAACACACTCAAATATGACGTTTAATTTAGAGTACATATTTAAATTTACTTGGCCAAAGATACTTTATGGTGGATCAGAGAAACAAATTGCATATTTTTGACATGCATTTAAATAAGTAGACGTTTTTCAAAATAGTTAGCATGTAATGTCATATTTATATGAAAATATGTATTATTTTACTACATTAAAAAGCAATCAGAATAATATTTTGTTTGTTAGATAGCGTAAAAATATTTCATTAATTATATTGAAATATAAAATAATATTTTAGTTTTTCTTAAACGTTCTTGGAAAAAGTATGAATTGTAAGGCTAAATAAGGAAACCCACGTTATTTTAACCATGGATGAAATAGGACAGTAATATTTACATTTAGTAAAATGGGCATTGTTATATTATACTATTATAAAACAATTCAGTTTATTTTGCAATAAAAATCAATGTGGACTAGCATTTTTATAAATAATCATTAAATAACGGTGATAATCAAGTGTTTCTCAACTTAGTTCGTGCACAATCTATTATCAACTTTCATAACAAGCAATATTTATGGTCCAGTATATTAAGTAAGATAATAAATTAGATAGGCTGGAGCTTCCTCGCGTTTATTATAGAATATCCAGTAAATTTAAGAATTGCCTTTTGTGTATCCTTAAACCTGTAAATTAGTACAACTAATATACTGGTAAGATAGTAGGGTTATAAACAATTCATCGAACATACTTTAAAATCTAAAAATCTGTTGTTGCATATTTCCTCAGTTTCTAGTGACAGTTAAAAAGGGTAATCTAACTTTGAAAGTGAGTTATATATTTGTTAGTTATAAATTTAAAAAGGAATCACTTTGAATTATGTTGTATAACATTGGTATGGAATCCCAAATGTATGCTTTAGAACATTTTTTATTAATGATTTTAATAAAAACTAAAAAGCCTATTTGATATTAAAATATAACTCTTAATAAGTAAATCAAAGATCTTATTCGTCTGATAAAATGATCTTAAAAAATTATATGTTTTGTCGTGTAGCCATATGATGTATAAACGTATAGGAATTTGAAAAATTACAACGCATCACTTATCAACTGTATTTAAAACTAAAATTTTAAGATAATTCACGTAAGATTTTGTAAACATATAACGAATTAGATAAATCATAACACATCACTTATCAGCTGTATTTAAAAATAAACCGTTAAGATAATCTAAACAAGATTTTGTAAACAATATTATATTTCAAGCTAAATTGAGTTTTTATACTTAGACTTGGTAGTGTACAGCTGAATTCTCAATCTTAATTGAACAATAACAACATTGGATTGTACTTTTACAAAAATAAACAAAATCAATATTACGATGACTGAACTTTTAGTGATATAATTATTATTTTTACACTCACGTTGTACATTTAAGGAAATAAACGTTTAATGTATTGCTGACGAACCTCTAGTCAGCTGTTTTACACTTGGGAAACGTTTTTGCAACAGTAATTTGCGAAAGTGCTTTGAATTATTATATCAACTGAGTTTCACTCAAAAGCCGTCTTTACAAAATAAAAGATAAATATACATAATATATTTAAAGGTTTTCAAGCATTCCCGTTAAACTAATAACTTGGGCATTATGGTATTTAATTGAAGTATATGTTTGTTTATAATATTGTGTGTTTCCCACTCTTACCTTATCCAATAATAGTTATAAAGTTGATAAAATATCCTCCGTATAAACGTATGTACACGATATTAATCACGAATATGTTTAGTTTTACTTTTTTATGAACTTTTAATTCCATATTTTAAATTGTGATTGTTTTTGCTATGGTTATATAAGTAACAGAGCACATTTTTAAAAATGGCGTACACATATACAAAATATTAATACCATACCTATTTAGAACACAAACTACAAAACTTGTAACGGTAAATATCAATGGTGTAGATATCAATAGTGTACATTTAAATATACTATAAAACGTTTGGTATTTTAAAAAGGATTTTTTATATCACTACACTATACACAAATTGTACAATGTAACCCGAGTTTCAAAATAGGCTTCAATAGGATTGTGGTCCACAGACAACATGTCCCCCCAGTTAGACTGATCAGAGATTCATCGGTGTCATGTTTTACATGGCTTGTACTTGTTGGACAGGATCTACTTGAGTTCACAGTAATTAACATGTCGTAGTGCCTTCCAACATTGTCAGGTCCAATGTAACTGCGTGAGAGTGTAATTGATTGTGGTCCACAGACAACATACTCGTCCCCCCAGTTAGACTGATCAGAGGTTCATCGGTGTCATGTTTTACATGGCTTGTAATTGTTGGACAGGTTCCTCTTGAGTTCAGAGTAATTAACATGTCATAGTGCCTTCCAACATTGTCAGGTCCAATGTAACTGCGTGAGAGTGTAATTGATTGTGGTCCACAGACAACATACTCGTCCCCCCAGTTAGACTGATCAGAAGTTCATCGGTGTCATGTTTTACATGGCTTGTAATTGTTGGACAGGATCCTCTTGAGTTCACAGTAATTAACATGTCGAAGTGCCTTCCAACATTGTCAGGTCCAATGTAACTGCGTATTAGTGTAATTGATTGTGGTCCACAGACAACAAGTCCCCCCAGTTAGACTGATCAGAAGTTCATCGGTGTCATGTTTTACATGGCTTGTACTTGTTGGACAGGTTCCTCTTGAGTTCATTGTAATTAACATGTCGAAGTGCCTTCCAACATTGTCAGGTCCAACGTAACTGCGTATTAGTGTAATTGATTGTGGTCCACAGACAACAAGTCCCCCCAGTTAGACTGATCAGAAGTTCATCAATGTCATGTTTTACATGGCTTGTACTTGTTGGACAGGTTCCTCTGGCGTTCACTGTAATTAACATGTCGAAGTGCCTTCCAACATTGTCAGGTCCAATGTAACTGCGTATTAGTGTAATTGATTATGGTCCACAGACAACATACTCGTCCCCACAGTTAGCCTGATCAGAGGTTCATCGGTGTCATGTTTTACATGGCTTGTACTTGTTGGACAGGTTCCACTTGAGTTCACAGTAATTAACATGTCGAAGTGCCTTCCAACATTGTCAGGTCCAATGTAACTGCGTATTAGTGTAATTGATTATGGTCCACAGACAACATACTCGTCCCCCCAGTTAGCCTGATCAGAAGTTCATCGGTGTCATGTTTTACATGGCTTGTACCTGTTGGACAGGTTCCTCTTGAGTTCACAGTAATTAACATGTGGTAGTGCCTTCCAACATTGTCAGGTTCAATGTAACTGTGTATTAGTGTAATTGATTGTGGTCCACAGACAATATGTCCCCCCAGTTAGACTGATCAGAGGTTCATCGGTGTCATGTTTTACATGGCTTGTACTTGATAGACAGGTTCCACTTGCGTTCACAGTAATTAACATGTCGTAGTGCCTTCCAACATTGTCAGGTCCAATGTAACTGCGTATTAGTGTAATTGATTGTGGTCCACAGACAACATACTCGTCCCCCCAGTTAGACTGATCAGAGGTTCATCGGTGTCATGTTTTACATGGCTTGTACTTGTTGGACAGGATCTACTTGAGTTCACAGTAATTAACATGTCGTAGTGACTTCCAACATTGTCAGGTCCAATGTAACTGCGTATTAGTGTAATTGATTGTGGTCCACAGACAATATACTCGTCCCCCCAGTTAGACTGATCAGAAGTTCATCGGTGTCATGTTTTATATGGCTTGTACTTGTTGGACAGGTTCTCACTTGAGTTCACAGTAATTAACATGTCGAAGTGCCTTCCAACATTGTCAGGTCAATGTAACTGCGTATTAGTGTAATTGATTGTGGTCCACAGACAACACTGTCCCCCCAGTTAGACTGATCAGAAGTTTATCGGTGTCATGTTTTACATGGCTTGTACTTGTAGGACAGGTTCCTCTTGAGTTTCAAGTAATTAACATGTGGTAGTGCCTTCCAAACATTGTCAGGTCCAATGTAACTGCGTATTAGTGTAATTGATTGTGGTCCACAGACAATATGTCCCCCCAGTTAGACTGATCAGAGGTTCATCGGTGTCATGTTTTACATGGCTTGTACTTGTTGGGACAGGTTCCACTTGAGTTCACAGTAATTAACATGTGGTAGTGCCTTCCCAACATTGTCAGGTCCAATGTAACTGCGTATTAGTGTAATTGATGTGGTCCACAGACAACTACTCGTCCCCCCCAGTTAGACTGATCAGAAGTTCATCGGTGTCATGTTTTAATGGCTTGTACTGATAGGACAGGTTCCACTTTGCGTTCAAAGTAATTAACATGTCGTAGTGCCTTCCAACATTGTCAGGTCCAATGTAACTGCGTATTAGTGTAATTGATTGTGGTCCACAGACAATATGTCCCCCCAGTTAGACTGATCAAAAGTTCATCAATGTCATGTTTTACATGGCTTGTACTTGTTGGACAGGTTCCTCTTGAGTTCACAGTAATTAACATGTCGAAGTGCCTTCCACATTGTCAGGTTCCAATGTAACTGCGTATTAGTGTAATTGATTGTGGTCCACAGACAACATACTCGTCCCCCAGTTAGACTGATCAGAAGTTCATCGGTGTCATGTTTTACATGGCTTGTACTTGTTGGACAGGTTCCTACTTGAGTTCACAGTAATTAACATGTCGAAGTGCCTTCCAACATTGTCAGGTCCAATGTAACTGCGTATTAGTGTAATGATTGTGGTCCACAGACAACATACTCGTCCCCCAGTTAGCCTGATCAGAAGTTCATCGGTGTCATGTTTTACATGGCTTGTACTTGTTGGACAGGTTCCTCTTGAGTTCACAGTAATTAACATGTGGTAGTGCCTTCCAACATTGTCAGGTCCAATGTAACTGCGTATTAGTGTAATTGATTGTGGTCCACAGACAATATGTCCCCCCAGTTAGACTGATCAGAGGTTCATCGGTGTCATGTTTTACATGGCTTGTACTTGTTGGACAGGTTCCTCTTGAGTTCACAGTAATTAACATGTCGAAGTGCCTTCCAACATTGTCAGGTCCAATGTAACTGCGTATTAGTGTAATTGATTATGGTCCACAGACAACATACTCGTCCCCCCAGTTAGCCTGATCAGAGGTTCATCGGTGTCATGTTTTACATGGCTTGTACTTGTTGGACAGGTTCCTCTTGAGTTCACAGTAATTAACATGTGGTAGTGCCTTCCAACATTGTCAGGTCCAATGTAACTGCGTATTAGTGTAATTGATTGTGGTCCACAGACAATACTGTCCCCCCAGTTAGACTGATCAGAGGTTCATCGGTGTCATGTTTTACATGGCTTGTACTTGTTGGACAGGTTCCTACTTGAGTTCACAGTAATTAACATGTCGGTAGTGCCTTCCAACATGTCAGGTCCAATGTAACTGCGTATTAGTGTAATTGATTGTGGTCCACAGACAATACTGTCCCCCCAGTTAGACTGATCAGAGGTTCATCGGTGTCATGTTTTACATGGCATGTACTTGTTGGACAGGTTCCACTTGAGTTCACAGTAATTAACATGTGGTAGTGCCTTCCAACATTGTCAGGTCCAATGTAACTGCGTATTAGTGTAATTGATTTTGGTCCACAGACAATATGTCCCCCAGTTAGACTGATCAGAGGTTCATCGGTGTCATGTTTTACATGGCTTGTACTTGATAGACAGGTTCCACTTGCGTTCACTGTAATTAACAGTTCGTAGTGCCTTCCAACATTGTCAGGTCCAATGTAACTGCGTATTAGTGTAATTGATTGTGGTCCACAGACAACAAGTCCCCCCAGTTAGACTGATCAGAATTTTATTGGTGTCATTTGTTACATGGCTTGTACTTGTTAGACAGGTTCCTCTGGAGTTCACTGTAATTAACATGTCAAAGAGCCTTCCAGCATTGTCAGGTCCAATGTAACTGCGTATTAGTGTAATTGATTGTGGTCCACAGACAACATACTCGTCCCCCCAGTTAGACTGATCAGAGGTTCATCGGTGTCATGTTTTACATGGCTTGTACTTGTTGGACAGGTTCCACTTGAGTTCACAGTAATTATCATGTCGAAGTGCCTTCCAACATTGTCAGGTCCAATGTAACTGCGTATTAGTGTAATTGATTGTGGTCCACAGACAATATGTCCCCCCAGTTAGAGTGATCAGAGAGGTTCATCGGTGTCATGTTTTACATGGCTTGTACTTGTTGGACAGGTTCCACTTGAGTTCACAGTAATTAACATGTCGAAGTGCCTTCCAACATTGTCAGGTCCAATGTAACTGCGTATTAGTGTAATTGATTGTGGTCCACAGACAACATACTCGTCCCCCCAGTTAGACTGATCAGAGGTTCATCGGTGTCATGTTTTACATGGCTTGTACTTGTTGGACAGGTTCCACTTGAGTTCACAGTAATTAACATGTCGTAGTGCCTTCCAACATTGTCAGGTCCAATGTAACTGCGTATTAGTGTAATTGATTGTGGTCCACAGACAACATACTCGTCCCCCCAGTTAGCCTGATCATAATTTCATCGGAGTCATGTTTTACATGGCTTGTACTTGTTGGACAGGTTCCACTTGCGTTAACAGTAATTAACATGTCGAAGTGCCTTCCAACATTGTCAGGTCCAATGTAACTGCGTATTAGTGTAATTGATTGTGGTCCACAGACAATATGTCCCCCCAGTTAGACTGATCAGAGGTTCATCGGTGTCATGTTTTACATGGCTTGTACTTGTTGGACAGGTTCCACTTGAGTTCACAGTAATTAACATGTCGAAGTGCCTTCCAACATTGTCAGGTCCAATGTAACTGCGTATTAGTGTAATTGATTGTGGTCCACAGACAACATACTCGTCCCCCCAGTCAGACTGATCAGAGGTTCATCGGTGTCATGTTTTACATGGCTTGTACTTGTTGGACAGGTTCCACTTGAGTTCACAGTAATTAACATGTCGAAGTGCCTTCCAACATTGTCAGGTCCAATGTAACTGCGTATTAGTGTAATTGATTGTGGTCCACAGACAATTTGTCCCCCCAGTTAGACTGATCAGAGGTTCATCGGTGTCATGTTTTACATGGCTTGTACTTGTTGGACAGGTTCCACTTGAGTTCACAGTAATTAACATGTGGTAGTGCCTTCCAACATTGTCAGGTCCAATGTAACTGCGTATTAGTGTAATTGATTGTGGTCCACAGACAACATACTCGTCCCCCCAGTTAGACTGATCAGAGGTTCATCGGTGTCATGTTTTACATGGCTTGTACTTGTTGGACAGGTTCCACTTGAGTTCACAGTAATTAACATGTCGTAGTGCCTTCCAACATTGTCAGGTCCAATGTAACTGCGTATTAGTGTAATTGATTGTGGTCCACAGACAACATATGTCCCCCCAGTTAGCCTGATCATAATTTCATCGGAGTCATGTTTTACATGGCTTGTACTTGTTGGACAGGTTCCACTTGCGTTCACAGTAATTAACATGTCGAAGTGCCATCCAACATTGTCAGGTCCAATGTAACTGCGTATTAGTGTAATTGATTGTGGTCCACAGACAACATACTCGTCCCCCCAGTCAGACTGATCAGAAGTTCATCGGTGTCATGTTTTACATGGCTTGTACTTGTTGGACAGGTGCCACTTGAGTTCACTGTAATTAACATGTCGGATTACCTTCCAACATTGTCAGGTCCTATGTAACTGCGTATTAGTGTAATTGATTGTGGTCCACAGACAACATACTCGTCCCCCCAGTCAGAATGATCAGAGGTTCATCGGTGTCATGTTTTACTTGGCTTGTACTTGTTGGACAGGATCTACTTGAGTTCACAGTAATTAACATGTCGTAGTGCCTTCCAACATTGTCAGGTCCAATGTAACTGCGTATTAGTGTAATTGATTGTGGTCCACAGACAACAAGTCCCCCCAGTTAGACTGATCAGAAGTTCATCGGTGTCATGTTTTACATGGCTTGTACTTGTTGGACAGGTTCCTCTTGAGTTCACAGTAATTAACATGTCGAAGTGCCTTCCAACATTGTCAGGTCCAATGTAACTGCGTATTAGTGTAATTGATTGTGGTCCACAGACAACATACTCGTCCCCCCAGTTAGACTGATCAGAGGTTCATCGGTGTCATGTTTTACATGGCTTGTACTTGTTGGACAGGTTCCACTTGAGTTCACAGTAATTAACATGTCGTAGTGCCTTCCAACATTGTCAGGTCCAATGTAACTGCGTATTAGTGTAATTGATTGTGGTCCACAGACAACATACTCGTCCCCCCAGTCAGAATGATCAGAGGTTCATCGGTGTCATGTTTTACATGGCTTGTACTTGTTGGACAGGTTCTACTTGAGTTCACAGTAATTAACATGTCGAAGTGCCTTCCAACATTGTCAGGTCCAATGTAACTGCGTATTAGTGTAATTGATTGTGATCCACAGACAACAAGTCCCCCCAGTTAGACTGATCAGACGTTCATCGGTGTCATGTTTTACATGGCTTGTACTTGTTGGACAGGATCTACTTGAGTTCACAGTAACTAACATGTCGAAGTGCCTTCCAACATTGTCAGGTCCAATGTAACTGCGTATTAGTGTAATTGATTGTGGTCCACAGACAATATGTCCCCCCAGTTAGACTGATCAGAGGTTTATCGGTGTCATGTTTTACATGGCTTGTACTTGTTAGACAGGTTCCACTTGAGTTTACAGTAATTGACATGTGGTAGTGCCTTCCAACATTGTCAGGTCCAATGTAACTGCGTATTAGTGTAATTGATTGTGGTCCACAAACAATTTGTCCCCCCAGTTAGACTGATCAGAGGTTCATCGGTGTCATGTTTTACATGGCTTGTACTTGTTGGACAGGTTCCACTTGAGTTCACAGTAATTAACATGTCAGATTGCCTTCCAACATTGTCAGGTCCTATGTAAATGCGTATTAGTGTAATTGATTGTGGTCCACAGACAACATACTCGTCCCCCCAGTTAGACTGATCAGAGGTTCATCGGTGTCATGTTTTACATGGCTTGTACTTGTTGGACAGGTTCCACTTGAGTTCACAGTAATTAACATGTCGTAGTGCCTTCCAACATTGTCAGGTCCAATGTAACTGCGTATTAGTGTAATTGATTGTGGTCCACAGACAACATACTCGTCCCCCCAGTTAGACTGATCAGAGGTTAATCGGTATCATGTTTTACATGGCTTGTACTTGTTAGACAGGTTCCACTTGAGTTCACAGTAATTAACATGTCGTAGTGCCTTCCAACATTGTCAGGTCCATTGTAACTGCGTGTGAGTGTAATTGATTGTGGTCCACAGACAACATACTCGTCCCCCCAGTCAGACTGATCAGAAGTTCATCGGTGTCATGTTTTACATGGCTTGCACTTGTTGGACAGGATCTACTTGAGTTCACAGTAATTAACATGTCGAAGTGCCTTCCAACATTGTCAGGTCCAATGTAACTGCGTATTAGTGTAATTGATTGTGGTCCACAGACAACATACTCGTCCGCCCAGTTAGACTGATCAGAGGTTCATCGGTTTCATGTTTTACATGGCTTGTACTTGTTGGACAGGTTTCACTTGAGTTCACAGTAATTAACATGTCATAGTGCCTTCCAACATTATCAGGTCCAATGTAACTGTGTGAGAGTGTAATCATGCTTTAAGTGTATGTTATTTAAACTAAAATGTGATCTTAAGGTTAAACATTAATTTGAAGAACACTTTAAGAGTATACGGAATACAATATATTATAAAATATTTTTTTTCTATTTGTCCATGATAATAGCAATGATAATAATAAACAAACAACAAATATTAAATAATACATGAATTTCTAAAATTTTTTATGATTTTTAATGTTTGTGTGTGAAAAAAATCTATATAAACTGAAGGTTATAGTTTCATATAAATTATGTCATTTGTCTTTTTGCTTCCTTATAATGTATTTATATATTGAATACTTTATACCTCATAGGTTATTATTAGAGCATTTAATGGAAATCTGTTCGTACTAGCTTAGACATGGATTATATATAAATCTGATGTATCTTGAAATAATTTAATATAAAGTTTAGTAAAATAATTACAATAAAACCTTTTCTTAACAAGCAATTTTATCAATACTCGGTCTGAAAAAAAACTTTGAATGTTGAAATAACTTTTATATACAAAAATAGTTATATGCCTATTACTACCAAGCCTTATAATGTGTTTTTTTAAACAACATAGTAATTTATGTATAAAACGTTTAACGTGGATTGTAATTCGTGGTAAAAAAATAATTGTATAAGAAATCGTAATACATCAAAAATGTAATCCAATTACAGTGTAAATAATAGTTATACTAATCATTAATAAATCAAATGAGATAATATTATTAATGTAATACAAATAAAGCCCTTATGTTCAAATTATTGAATTTTAAATTAAAACAATACATGTTAATTTCAACTGTGTTTTATTGTATTGATTTTATTGAAAACTCAATAGTTTGAACATATTACGTAAACAATCTCAACTCTATCTCAACTTTACTAAATAAAGGCCTATTTAATTATTATTTTTTTTTTAATAACACGATAAAAACTACGAATTTCGATTTATATGGAAATAGTTACTAATTCAATCCCTCCTGAATTCATTGTACGTGTTAAGGTAACATTTGTCCAATTTTAAGCATGAAAATGGTTTAAGGTTATCGAATTTCAGTAAGAAATACTTAGGCCTATAAGTTGGTTATAATATATGTGCTTTGTATAAATTGTACACCCCTTTGACGTTTGATAATACTTAAAGAGTATTGTCTTTTAAAATAAATTGGCATTGTATTAGATAAATAATATTTTTAATCTATGTCAATAAATAATTTATTAATTTAAATTATTGTTTCTAAATGTACACAGGTAATTGGACAGTTAATTGATGATTTGTGCTTTGCTGGAGCAAGAAAGGAGCATACCACCCTAGCCTATAGCGTGTACGGAGACCATAAAGTTTGCCTGTTGCGTGAGGATAACCTTGCCGCAATCACAGACATTACAGGTGCTGCTGAAACACACCGAAATACTCGGCTGTGGCGTTGAAATGAAGTTATAGTACTGTAAACAAGAGTTAATATCACATATATACAGTATTGCTTATACAACTACGATTTTTATTTCTTAAATAATTTTTATCAACATGATAGTTATAATTAAAATCTAATTCTGTGTTTCATTGCTATAAAACGTTTTAATGTTTGACTAGAAATGCTGCATTCTGTAAAAACTTTTATCAATAAAACTCACGAAAAATGTACTAAGGGATATTAATATTAGATATGCATGACATAAATATTTGGCAGATTTTATTGTCAGTAAATAAAAAATAAATTACATCTGTTTTTTTCCAATGTGTCATTGAATTGAAAGTTATAATTTGTGAATCGTGTCCAACCATTACATTTATGTTCTGTTTTTATACAAAAATATGAATTACACATTAAAACCACAAAAAAGTTTGAGTTTACTTTATTATATAGCTAGCTATTATATTTTAGCTAGCTTTCAAAGAGTAATAAGTTAGGAAATTCACGATTATTGATTGTTATGGCTTTGATTCACAATTTTAAACACTAACAGTACAATATAACTTCAACTAAAATTAAAAATCTTTTAGCTGTAAAGTAATTACTACAAAAATTTAATGTTTGTCAATTTAATAGCCTAAGACTTGAAGAACTTACAGAACTGTATTGGTTACATATAATATGATCCTATCTCAAAATATTGCGGCCTGCTATTTTTGCATGAAATTAATCTACATACATAGCATATAAGAGGTTTAATTAATCACACAGTTTCAATCAATTAAAACCATGTATTTATAGTTATCCTAATATATTATAACTCAAACTAATATACATCATCCAAATCAGAATTTTATACACATACAAAGAAATATATTATGAACTATTATTAAATGTATAATTTTAATATTAAGTTTTAACAATTAAGATGAAATACACAATAAATGTATATCTAAAACAATAACAAAATAATAATAAGATGCCCAATGATTGTACTTTGATTAGAATATAAATCCCCTATTTGACTATATAGCACAATATAAAATTTAAAATATATATTATAATTGGTATTATTAAGAATACAGAAATAATACGCAATTCCTTTTTACAAACGTTAAAGAAATCTATTATGAACAAAATGTATCCAACAATTTTACTAACCAGAATGAATCAAATAAAATCATGAAACCCATGATTGAATCCAACAGAAATATTTATCCCGGAATAATTTAATTTAATCAAATATACAAACCTTTAAACTATAAAATAATATATTTAACTATAATTTAAAAAAATAGTTACTTTCAATCAAAATATGAACATTCACTGTGTTTGCTTTGAAAATTGCCTTACCTTTTATGAAGAAACTATAGCAGGTAAGGATACCTGAAGCAGACCTAATTTTGTCCCCCAAAATAAGCCCAGATATTTTGTATTTGGGACAAATGTTACTACTGTACTCCATGCAATACATGCATTCTTATGACTGGAATTTTATTTAAGTTCACTCAGAATTTGTTGTATTTTGATTATTTTTCCGTAATCAAACGCTTACGAAATTTCTTTCAGCCATTTTGATTGTCAATGTTGTACTAAATCCTATACTGCGTTTTGTAGCAGCTAAAAGCTTAAAAGCATCTGAAATGTGAGTTTGACGTGAGAGTAATGTTCTTGTGCACTCCCTGTTGATGGACCAACAGCCTATCACGTGGAGTTAGTGCCTGTGATCACCACTCAAACAGGCCGCCCTTTAGTTAACACAAACTTCAATAAGTTTTGGTGTGCTAGTAATTTTAAATTTAATATTAGAAACGTTTTATTTAACTTAATGAAGACAGCTGATGACCTCTAAGACTATTTATGTATACAATCAATGGCAGAGACCATTAAATTAAAATCGAAAAAATAAATAAAATTATTAAGTATTCTAATTACTCATTAATTACTATCAATATTAAAATGTCATTACATTTTCAATACATCTACTACAATATCATTAGAGCTATAACCATACCAAAATGGTAAATATTATGTATGTTAATGGGAAACCAAAATGAGCAATTATTACTAAATTTTGCTCTGACTGTAAATTAAAAAAACAAATGTCTGACTTAACACTATCTTGAATGTCATTAACACCTGTATCATATGTATAGCGTATGTTTTTTTGTAAGCTACCAATTTTTAAACCTAAATGTATATAAAGGCTGTGTATTTATACTTGAAAAATTCAAAAAGTCATTAGATTATGGTAAAAATAAATAAATAAATAGCAAGTGGACTCCTGTCACTTAATTATTTAACAAAGTTTCTATTTATATTGTATACTAGCATTTACTTATGTTATATAAAAATATTACTTTATTTATTATTAAAATAAATTATGAAATAGATATCTTTTTTTAATAATTTATAGATAGAGAGAAAGTTATTATGTATTTACGAAATATTCACTTTTAATATATAGTTCATAAAGCTAATTTCTTTACTACATTTAGTAAAAATACAGTTATTACTCGTTGAAATATGTTTTGATGATTTTGTATTAAATTTTTTTTAATAATTTTATATAATTTTAAAACAATAATGCTATAAACTTGGTTAACTCTCAATTATAAAAGATTTAAAAATATACTGCTTTTAAAATAGGTATAAAACCTGCTATATGTCAAATTACCAATCAAACAATCAAAAACCACTTTTATTACTGAAAATGTATTTTCCCCAAACATTTTTTGAAAAGTAGGATTACATAAATATTATAACATAGTATATTGTGTCATCAGATTATGAAAATTATTCATCAAGTTTCATAGTACGTATAATAATATAATTATATCCTTTATGGCATAAACAATATAAAACACGTTATCTTGCTAAACTTTGTAATTCATTACAACAATTACCCACAGTAGAATTAACAAAGATGCCTATAACACTAAACTACCCATAGTGTTTGTAACACCTACATCTAGCGGGTTGAGTCTAGCCAATTATATAGCTCTCCCAGTAGTGTGCTAGGAACATCCCTATGATGTAAAATGTCTGAGATAACAGAATGATTTCAAGTGAGCCTTAAATGTTTTTAAGCGGGATAAATGTTCATTTTGTGATGCAAGATGTTAATTAGTCTGACAAACACATGTGAGTTAACGTGTTAATAGACTACCCTTCTATGTTGCCCAGTATCGTATCCATATCTGTCTCTACTAATATAATTATGTAGTTTACTGCCTATAATCGTGTTGATTTGAATATACAATAAAACCTTCTTCTAGAATGTACAATCAAAAGAGCGTCATGGAAAGAGTACCTTGAACTTTGGTTTGCACTATTCCAGGCTTTAATTTTGATATAATTTACTCAACCTGATTTTTGAGGCTATACAACCTCAAGAATACACTATCTACTCTATTTACCCAAAGCAATAGTGTACAATAAAGGTAAGGTTAAGGTTAATATGACGTCATAAGTACTTTAATAGAGCAGTACTTAATAAGAATCTTTAGTGCATAAATAATACAAAAAAGATAATTTAGAGCAAACATTGTTGATATATTAAGGTTATGTCAAACATATGTCGATGTACACTCCAAGGAAATTAGTTGACTATACTATTTTTAGAGTCCACCAGTGAAACTAAAGTGCCACTCCTTAAACCAATGAGATACAACACATTAATTGCATAGAGTTTAGATTTCATAGAGTTTCTTTTTTAAGTTCAGTATGACAATATGCCGATGCGAAATATTTAAGTCAGTAAAATCTTTACTTCATTGAACTTCTTTGCAGTGTTTCACCAAGCGGAGATTCGTGTTTTGGGCATATTGGACGAATCGACTATTAAGCAGTGATGAACCAATCTCACTGACATACATTGCGAATTGAATTTGGCTGAGTATTGAGTTCCATTGTGGACCAACGCCTAGAGGTTTTGATGTAGAATCTGGAATCTATTTTGGACATAATGAGATCGATGAAAGCTATGCTAACTTTAAATCCATATGCGTGCATTGCTTTATAATTTGTTTGAAGGAGCATCAACTTCATTCATCACCAATGACGCTGGAGATCATCCTGTTTGACCATTCGTACGACGTTGAAAGTAGGACTAGCATGCTAAAATGACCTATTTTTTCAGTGAAAAATATAATATGTTAGTGTCAAATTAAACATGGCCTTTAAATTTTAGTAATTTGCTATGATCAAATTAAGTACAAATTCAGATATACAACATTGATGTCCATTTCTAATGAAAATGCATATTTAAAATGTTTGGGTGTCCTATATTCATATTTAAGATATTTTCTAGATATTATGAAATGTAAAAGAAACTTCAAATTCATTCTAGGCTAGATAAACTGCCTTAATTAATATTAACTCCTTTAAATGAAAAGTTTACTATGTTTTAGTTCCTGTAATTATTAGTAAACAAATACCAAATCATTATAATAGACTAAAAAATTTTCTTTGTGACAATTAAATAACTGTCAAAAGTGCATTTCATAAATTTAAGTGTGTTCTTGTTTTGAATAAAAAAAATTAAACTAATGATTTCTATTTATTTATAACATAGGGCCTATATTAACATGTTTTTATTAATTATGAGTATACTTCTACATACATACAATACTTGGACGTACAATATAACACATTCAAAGTTATATAAAACATATATGTTGGTTCCCACAAGTATATGGAATCGTTTGTTCTGGAATGTTGTCCAATGCAGTGACCACAGTCTGTTATTTGTATACGAAGTGTTACGTGTGGTTTGTTTTATATTAAACCACAACCTCTTACCGGGCTCAGTGCAGTGACAACTAAGTGCTATGGCCGGTTTAGATTCATTGCTTAATGTAGTGTTAAGAAAATATATTTTGCAAACTTTTATAGCGCAGAATTATTACATTAGCTTATATAAAAAATAAACCACGAATGCCTGACAATTTATTTTGTATTGGGCCAATTATTATTTAATGGTTACACCAACAATAATAAATTATAAGTCATTCTAAGAAAAATTAATGTTACCCGTATGATAATGTATTCCAATAATGATACATTCATTGATTTTTCTTTCTCAGTATCATCAATTAGTTTCAGAAAAAATTTTTAAATTTTAAAATACCAAGTGAATATTTTTTACCATAATTAAAATATTTAACTCAACGTTGTATTGGTTTTTGGGCGCAACTATGGTTTCACACTGAATCTATAACTTTTTCACGTGAAAATATATTTAATTTTATGATTAAAGCCAAATCAATACAATTTTAGTATTTTGTTTACTTTTAAAACTAAAACTTCACTCGCCAGATCACGTGCACCCACAGGCTTATGCGAGAACTTTATTCAACGAATTAAGTACCGACCGTTGGCTCAGTGGGGACCCAACCCTTGGGCCTTGCCCTCCGCAGTCCGAAGCCACTGACCTACCACTCAGGCATACATAAAATGTTGAATTGTGTCCATTTATTGAGATAAAAAAAATGGTGCAAGTTGTGCATTTAGTAGATTAATGGGGATAAACTGTCATAACCATCATATAGGGGTGCTAAGGTGGGAGGATTGCAGGTTTTGATGATTTTATTAGTTGTTGTATAACTGCGTTGATAGGTTATAGGATGTCAAAACCTTGTTTATTGGTGGGTTTGGGGGGTTGCCATAGAACTGTAAGTATGGGTTCTGAAGTGTCAAGGATGTATGTGTCTAGGATTGTACACTAGACCATTAGGAAAGTTAACTTTAGAAATAGCAGCAGGATAAATATAACATATTTCACAGGGGCGTATCCTTAGGGTGTGGTTAATATGATGTGAATGTAAGTTTGATTATTTTTATAACTATATATTACGTTATCAGTTATAGAGTATAATTTAAATAAGTTATGATTATTTATAATATGTTCATCACACTATGTACTGTATTACGAGTGTACAAACTGATATGACGTCAGCACAATATATTATATATTACAAATAATGTTCTTTTCTTCGAATCCAATAATAAGAATAATAGTTTAAAACCATAATTTAAAATGATATAATAAAGAAGGAATTTTATTTAAATAAACAACCGTAATAATAAACACAAACCTATAACTATACTCGTTAAAATTATTCCTTTATAGTACTTGAAGTGACCCATTCTAGTAACGTGAAAAATAAAAAGTTAAAGCACGTTATCTGATTAAGTTATATCGTTCAAAGGTAAACATAACAAAATAAATAAAATAAAAACATATACCCCATCCATTCCTTTTATTATGTACTATTTATTATGAATTATTGGTTCATAAATTGGTATCACGTCAAACACGCAATATATTTGTTCGTCAAAATCCCTTTAGTAAAATTATAACGGTAGTTTGACTGCGTTCTGTACGAGATGATTTTGTTATATTATAATCATGATTTGAGTAATTTTCTTAAGAAGTTGCCAATTTCCTTTTTACCCACCCATTTTTATTTTTTGTAACCAATCAAAATGGAACCAATTAAAGTGTCAATGTCGCTTTAGCATCTGTGAAATGTGTCAAAATAATTCATCCGTAGAAAAAATACCTTGTAACTATAAAGTTAAAACTTTCTATTACAGTGAAAGCTTTAAAGGGCCCCCTATGTAACGCTCTTTGGACCCACACAAGTTACAGCATTCTCTATTTGTTTTGATTTTATTTCTGAGTGGAAAGCTTTGGGTTGTGAAATGTATGGAAAGGAAACACATAAATTGTATCCAAACCAAATCACTAGTGGGCCTCCCACCTGCCCCCTCCCACACCGCTGGAAATGCATTTGTCCGTCATCAGATGCGTGATGCATACACTAGTTGCACTTTGAAAGCAACTGTATATAGATGAGCCATTTACACCAGGATAAAATGCATCTGATTTTCAAGATGGGTGTAGTTACCGATTCGTAAAAACCGGCTACAAAACGTGCATGTTTAAGCAACCACAAAAAAGATCAATCTTAACAGACTATTGATCTGTGTGCTTATCAGGCAAAATAAGAGGAATGACCAGTACAGTGCAAGGTAAAAATTACACTTAAATAAAAAATTTATTCTCAGAATTTAAACAATAAACTATACCTAAGTCAAAAATAAATTATTATCGCATAGGATGTTTAGGATAAAGTAAAAAGGAATTTTAATGGATCATCTCTGTAAATTAATTTGATTTGTTTAACTGCTAGGAGCAATAAAGGCTACACAAACACAAGGAAAGTAATTTGAGTGGAACAACGAGAATTGGGAGCTGAATTTATTTAGTGAATCATTCTTACATACTAAATATAGTATTTCTCCAAAATACTGTAAAATATTATTACTTAATTATCTTCAAGAATTTAAAGAAATTTACATTAATTTTCAAACATATTACCTTATATGAGTACAACATATTCTACCTGTAATATATTATTTCCTAGTCATTTTGAGGAATTTACATATTATTTCATTTAACTGTACTATTTAACTAACTAAGAGTTATGTACAAAATAACAGGACTACTTATTAAGGAAGGATAATATAAAACAATGCACATATGTGTAACCAAAGAAATTAATATTAGGACCAAGTGTCAGAATTATAGTCTAAAAATAAAGAATACAGAATATCTCAATATTGTATATAATATATATGGATACTCAAAACGATAAAATTAATTTTAAAGTTACGCCATTCTTGTGGTAGATCTAGATTAACAACCATGTAATAACTAAGGTAATAAAGCAACGATATACTTACCAATCTGCATACAGAATAACATTTTGTAAAGGTTGGATGTATATGGATGAATTAGTATTGAACGATCGGAGTGGGATTGGAGTCCACTTATTATTTAATAAATTAAACTACGTTTGTAACGTCATACCCTAAAACGTGAGTTAATTTTGTAATTTATAAATCTAGTTTTTATATAACATTTATGTTGTAAGTTGATGTCAATTTTTGTTGGTTTTATTGTAAAATGATATGTATTTTAGAATCAGTATAAATAAAGAAAAACATATTTACATTAGGAAATAGTAGTTTTTAAATTTTTTTTAGACTACATGTACGAGATATCTGATGTTTTATACCTCACTATGTTAAAAACTCGACTTAAAACCTGATTGATTTTAGCGTAACCTTAGTATGTAGCGTATACCAGAGTAAGGGCCCATTAGCAGGAAGATTGGAAGGTGACCACAGAAGGTTATGTAAACACCACCATAATACTGTATTTAATATTTAAAAATATTAAATATTTAAATTGCAACATAACAAACTAATAATATTTTTAAATATGCAGCATAACATAATTGTAATAACCGTAGCCAAATTCATAGTTTTATTACAAAGTTATTGTAAAATATACATTTTTAAATAAATATAACTTATTATTTTTAATGCTATAAATTAATTTTCCCATGTTTCATTTTATAATAAGTCTATTAAATTATTTTAAATGTATCATTGTAAAAGACATGTGTAAAACAGGTAAAAACCAAAACATGAGGTAAGAATAAATAATCTAATATTTCAGAATCATTTATTTCATAAAAGAAACTGTAAACAACTATCTGTAGGAAGTGTAACTTATCTGCAATTAAGTTTGTTAATACAAGTTAGGAAATGTCACTCATACGATAACTAGTCCTTTAAATAAGGTAACAAGGCACCATATACCACTTACAAACCAGAAGTAAATAAAACTATTATTTTCTAACTATTCAAAGTAATTAACTAGTTTTGCAAAGACCTCGAGGGAACCCATTATATAATTGAATATACAAAAACCTGGTGATGTCAATTTAATTTATAGGGTAAAGGAACACTTAATATTTGTTATATATAATGACATAATTAAATTCCTGTGGCTTTTTAAACATTAATAAAAAAAATGTTGTTGATTTGTTAAATTAATTATGTGTGCTTAAGGAATGTATAAAGAATATAAGTTTAATATTTAGAAAGTTACATAAAGCAATAGCATAACCTTTATACTGTGGAAAATATATACCTCAACAACTTACATATCTTTTGCATGTACCCGGCGATTACAGGACAATTCGTCCCACGGACATTTCGTCCCCAAAGAAAAATGCGGAAATTCCGTCCCACTCTGTGGAGTGTCTACCTGGGTCGGGTTTGATAATTAGTCTCCAAATATTTCTAAACGGACACTTCGTCCCACCCTGAGAGAACCTAACCTAACCTAACCTAACCTAACCTAACCTAACCTAAACTAACCTAACCTTTTTACAACCCTTCTCTCAGGTGGGACGAAGTGTCCGTTTAGAAATATTTGGAGAATATTTATCAAACCCTACCCAGGTAGCCGTTCCACAAAGTGGGACGAAATGTCCGCATTTTTCTTGGGGGACGAAATGTCCGTGGGACGAATTGTCCGGACACCGTACCCGGCAACCCTATAAGCCTCTTTCCCAACAATATGATGTATAAAATCAATAAAATCTATATAGAAAACATTACCTAAAATGTACTTTCTACGCCTGTACATATATTTGTTTATTATAGTTTACTAATGGACTTGAGTAGAGTGCTGAAGGTAGCTAAAAGCTTGAAATCACCTGAAATGTGTGTTCCACGTAAACATAACGTTCTTTTGCACTCTTCTCGTTAATGGCTTAACAGCCCCTCTCCTCTCCCTTCTTATACAACTTACCTGTTTACAGACTTATGTAATGAGAGATATCCTAAATGTTTATTAATTAAACAAATAAAGAACCTACGGTCATATTATTTAAACAAATCCAAATATCTGTATGGTAAAATTTAATTTCGTATCATTTTATTTTAATGATTTGTACCATTAATAGGTATAAATACACTATGAAAGGCCTGGTATATACGTGTAAAACAGATTTCTAAACAACGAAAAATTATCTGTGTAGGTTTATTTAGTTACACAATATATCTTATTCAAAAATTACTGCAAACGCATTACTTGTTAAAAAATTATAAAAAGTTAAAACAAAATTTGCATTTATGGCCTTTGTAGTTCTGAGCCAATAAATCAAGTACGCAACTAGAGACTTTTTCCACAAGGTTACTTATAAATGAGTGCAAAACAAATAAAAAAGGAGATATATTATAAAAAACAACCTCAAAGAGTTTTGTAACTTTGAACCTCTATTAATTAGGTTATGTATGAAATTACACTAACATGTGCTTGTCTAGGGATTTTTGTTTCTTTTCAGAGCTGTGTTGACTAATTGGTCAGAAAATAACCTTTACTGGTCAATATAAAACCTATATCTAATTGAATATATTAAATTGTTGTCATTAGGATTTTTATATAGAATCATAATATTTATGAAATTATTTTGTAGTAAATGAAAATTTATTACTAGGAATAATGTATTTTGATAGCCACACTTCATCTGTAATCAAAACAAAAATTCAATAATTGTTATGGTGTCAATAGGTTCAATAAGAGGAATAAAGTAATTAATTGTCATTACGTTACTAATTGTCCGATTCATTATTAAATATTATTGCTATCATTATAATAGGACTGACAATATATCTATAAATGGTGCTGATGATATAAAAAATTGTAATTAAATATATAATTTTAATTACTAAATTCCACTATGAACTTATATTTATGAATTGTTAAATAAATTAATGAAAAATTACTATTGTCTCTTAGTACATACACATTATTTAGTTTAAAGCCAATGTTTAATTTATATTAATATATTATTATTTGATCATATAAAATACAGTGTGATGATTTTCTATAAAAAGGAAACATAGCTTTAGTCCTATGCTTGCATGTTTTGTTCAAATGATCAAACAAAAAGTCTAAAAGAAAAGGTCGAATTTCTCTGTTTCTTAAACAAAACAACGGACCGTACCATATATCTCAGACGTGGAGTTCAATTTTTAAGGTAAATAATATTCATCATTTTTAACAGACCTGATTTTTCATAGTTAGTTATATATTCACGTTGTATTAACGAGACAATTTGCAAACTTTTGATTGTATATTCAGAAGATATTTTTATTTTAATTCAGCACTGTTAGCCAACTTATATTATACTTTTAATATTTATTGTTCCTAAGGCAATCGTAAAATATTAAAAAAAATGTTGTTTGTAACAATTAGGTTTTTATTTATTTTAACAGTCAGTAATTGTAGTACAAGAACGATAATAATAGAAAATTAATTGAAAAATACTGTTACGAGATGAAAAATACCGTAACAAGGCTGAAATGAAATACTGTTTCAAGGCTTCTTGTCGAATTGGATTTGAGTAGTGATAACTTAGCAATAATTATATAATATTTTAACAAAGATAACGTTCACATAATATTCTCTACCTAACAATAACCTGGTTACGTTATGTTAAATGAACATAAATAGGTCTAATTAATTAGCATCCTGCTAATATCATTTTCATATTAGTTTTGTAATTTGATTGTGGCAAAAGGAAACCTCTTACACCAATTATATCTTAAATCACCTAATTAAAATAATTGTAAAACGATTTTGTTAAAAAATTAGGGAAAATTTAAATATGAAACGTGATTTTTTCTGAATAAAAGACAGTTCTATGTTGCAGATAAAAAGTTTCACTAGTAAATATAATATTGTTGATTCAATTGAATATTATAGTGATGTTTGTATACATTTGTATATAAAACAACTTCTTAACATTCTGATGTTAAGAAATAAAAAAAAAAATAAATGTTTACCAAAAACAATTATCGATTTAATGGAAACTAAAATTTAATTTATTAAAAAAATTAAAATACCTCATACAGCTATCTGTTCCTGATGAAAAACCTCGAAATCAATAGTTGTCACAATAAGATTTCGTAAAGAATCAATAAAATGGATCAAATTACAAAATAGACTACATCTTATTCATTTAGGGTAGAATACTGTCTTACTCGTAAGTTTTAATGAGCTGAGCAGCTTTTATTTACTATATCTCAAACTACATATCAAAATTATTTTACAAAATTAACGATCTATGTATTGATAATACTAATACTTCATTGTTTAAATTCATTGAGAGCCTGTAGTTCCCTCGGTATATTCGATTAAAATGTAATTGCCTTTAGGCACAGCATTGGCTAGTAGTTAATTTACTTATTAAAAACTGATCTAGGAAATATTGTAATATTATTTTCAATAGTTTGAAAAATGTATCGACGTTTGAAGAGTGTGTTTCCTCTCCTCGAGCCAATCAATGTCTAGCCCTCTTCAATCCATTGTAACATAAAGCACGTATATTTCACCAGTGCAATTGGCATGAACCTCATTCATCCGGAAATCTTGGTCAGACACAATGAAGTAGGTTAGTGTAACTCTTATTTCTCGATGCCACTATTTCTAACAAGATATAAATGTTCTCTTGTCGTCCCCGAGCAGTATGGGTTCCCGAGTGGAAGATCCACGATCACAAACCTGCTAACGCTGGAGGAATACATCATGGAAGCCTTCTCAAAAGATAATATATACGTAACTTTTGTAAGGCTTTTGATCGGGCTAATCACATAAAGCTGCTGGCCAAGCTGGAAGGATATGGTATTCACGGCCCACTACTGAAATGGATAGAGTTTTCTTCAGGACGGTAGGCTCATAGTTAGATACGGAGATTCAACTTTAAGAGCATTATATGCTGTTTTGTAAGTCCATAAAGCGTCACACTTATCCCCATTTCTATTATTTTATTTTTGAACGATGTTGAAAATGTCATAAATGACAGTTTCCTTAAGTTTCCCGACGACATAAAGGTCTTCAGGGAGATCACTTGAAGAAATTACTTTAACCAACTGCAAAACATCTTTATGAAAATACAACGTTAGTGTGAAGAAAATGACTTGAACTTCAACATAGCAAAATGTGCAGTTATTGCTTTCAATATAAATCGCAATCAAAAACACTTTGCCCTATGCCTTGGATGGAATAACTTTGAGGAATTTTTCAGCATTTAAATACCTAAATTTAATGACACCTTATTTTTCTGTCTGAGCATATTGCACAATTTTTAACAGAGGAAATTCATTAATGAGCTTCATATTCAGAATATCACGTGACTTTCACTCGCAGAATACAATCCTGACGTTATACAAAACGCTGTTTCTGGAGTTTGCATTAGTTGTTTGGTAACTTCACTACTTGTACCATTTTAAACCTTTAAATAAAATCCAAACCCGAATATTACGCTTCATTGGAATGGGTATCTTGAGGTCCCTGTAAACGAACTGGCGCAATATCTTAGACTTTTATCACTAGTAGACAGGAGAGGAATAGTAGATTTGGTCTTCCTCCACAAACTAATTAATGGTTAATCTATGGGTGCTAAGAGGAACACGATTAGCCGACACCTTTCTCACGGGAAGTCAATCTACAAGATATGCATACCATAGCTCCAAGTGTCTTTAGGGAGATTACTTTAAGGAATTACTTTTACCAACTGTAAAACATCTTTATGAAAATACAACGTTGGTGTGAAGAAAATAACATGAACCTCACATGTTTTCTCTTAGCCTGGATCTTAGCAAAAGTCTGTTTGGAACATTATGAGAGTCATTCAAGAGAAGTGTCTCCAGAAACTAGCTCTAACGTACGACAATTAATTAGTACCTTCTTGACTACATCTTACTATGTAAATGTTTTTGTTGTATACCATGAATTTTGCTTATAAATTAACTGGATTAGTTGTATTGTTGATGGTTTAATATCGTAGATTAAGTACACTCTTAACCTTACGTATTGTACAATCTACCATTGTACGAGTAAGGGTGGGTTTGGTTAGGTTAGGTTTAAGGTTATTCAGCTTAATAAATAATTATGAAATAAACTATGAAGAATTAAAGAAAAATATGGCTGGTACGTCCTTATGCAAGCTTAATAAGTGTCTTTTTTTGTTAAATAAATTTATAGTAAATTACTAGAAAATGAAGCTAAATAATTACTACCACAACCTGCTAAATTATTTGAATTATTATGTTTAATAACTAGTTAATTATTAATATTTTGCACTTTTCTAGTTAGATGATGTTGGTGGTTTATTTACAATATGTGGCCTGTACTGAGCTCTTCTTGTATATATCGTTAATGTTTACGTGAAGGCTTTTATAATCATATTTATTGTATATAATATTACGTAATGTTATTGCATTAGAAATATATAGACTTTTGTACAAAAATAGCGTATTGTAAATATTTATTGTTGAAAAGCTGCTGAATATTGTTATTGTAAAATGGAAAATCTTTGGTAGGAATAAATAAAAAATAAAACATATTTTTCTGGGAGGGAATCTTTGGCAATAGTATTACCTTTTGATTGTGAATGTTCTGAAATGCAGAATAGTTCTAAAACACGGCACAAAATACATTAATAGACCCATTAACTGTTTGCAGTAGTTAAATACGTACATACTGAAATTTTGACCGTTAAATAGATTCTTCCTTGGTATGATAACATCGTCATGTATCTTGACTGGAATGTAACACAAGATGGTTGTTCTTTTGTTAAACAGGACAACTTAAAACTTAGATATGATTGAAAAAAACTGTGATCCTCCATTTAAATCTTGACCCAGTGAAAGACCTTTTAGGAACTGAGATGTGCGTGGTAAATTTCCATGATGTTAACAACTTGATTAAGCTGCATTAGTCAGGTTGTCAATGGCAAAGGGCATTAGGACCTTCTGGCTGTCTAAATAAGGTAGTGCTCGATATTAGGTAATTTTCCATTGTTATACGTCATTATCAGGCTTTAGGCTACGTCTTATTATTACTATGACATTCAGAGCCCCTCTTTTACACAGCCTGTTGGTTTGGTAATAAATGTTCTCAGTAAGTTGCAGTTAAAATTAATTAGGAACAAATATGTTATTATACATATTAAAATTTGTTTATTTTATTTATAAATAGTATAAACCTCCCATTTTGCTCACACTAGTCCAAAGGCATAGTTCATATTGTCTCCTCCAGTATATAAGTCAGCCCTGAGCAACAATAATTCAACCCTCGTAAAATGTTTATAAACTATCTCTTTGTGAGTGAATTTACATTCACAGGACTTCATAGTATCTTAAGTAACTTTCAGCTATCGTTATTTAAAAATCAAGCTTTTGATTTATGAAAATAATAAGGAAAAAACATTTAAGCTCATGTAAGCTCGATTTAATTAAGCTCCGGAGTATGTTCTCGTACCAAAAATAATAAACGTAAACTATATTTTAGTACGTGTTATTTCTTTATCAAGAGAGTCACACAAAATGGAAGAGGGCAGGTTAATACCATAGTGTACAGGTGCATTGTGAGGTTTAGAGTGAGTTTGTACTACCCCTAGTTTTCAGAGACCACGGTGGGTGTTAAATATACATCTACCTGTGGTTTCGTTGATATTGGACTGCAGCCCTTACCACTTTAATATGCATTGGCTAGGGAGGAAAACCTCAAGTACACCTTTCCACACATATACAACTAGTACTTGTATAATGGTACATAATGAATACCACTCCTTGTATAACAAGTTAATGAAATAATTTAACAATACCTTCATGTTTACTCTCTTCGTGATATCGATAATCGTAATAAAGTAAACAATAGAAACACTTCTTAATTTATCCTTAAAGAAATACTGTTTTGATTTAGTTTATTTATAAAGCAAGAAGATAATCTACAGTTTAAGGGAGATATTATAAACTCTATGTCTGCATTTTCAAATCTCATGTATATGTAGAACCTATAAATACTCTACTCCAAATGTATAACTTCTCAAATAATTCCCTGGCAAAAGTTTTAGATGGTAATATTATTTTTGGAATAATTTTAACCTAATACCTTTTGACTGTTATAAATCTCATTATATATATGAATTATATATAAATTTTTTAAATCTTTCATGGTCTTACAATTATATTGTTATCTAGGACTTTACCTATACTTGTATAAGTATACTCTTAAAAGTACTACACAAAAGTCGAAACACATTCAATGTATACGTCTGTGGTGCAAATAAATTCGGAATCCATCTAACCTAACCTAACATTTAAAAGTTCTGGTAAAGTAGTGAATCTTCACTATAAGTTTATCTATATTTCATTTTTCAAAAAGAAAAAAAATGGTTTTACGTAAAACTGTGACAGAAAATAATTTAATTGTTATAAGAGTTAGTGTTGTAACCAATAAAATTATTGTTTACTGTAAAAAATTTACCTATAATGTTATAGAGGTAAAGTAAAAGGAAACCATAATAATCACAGTGGAACAAATTATGCCAATATTCTGTTGTGGAAGAAAACATAGTAAACAGTTCACATTAGGGGGTAAAGCCAAAACTTCAACAGATCTTATCCCACCTATATTATTAAAATGTAACATCAACGGTTTATTTTGGAGAGGCTTTGTGTTTTAACGTGAACCAACCAGAACTAAATTAAGATCTTTAAAGGTAGTATTTCCTATGCCACAGCAGCACTTATCCCTCATAATATATTGTATTATTAGGTGACAACAACAAACTATCATGTAAGGGTCTTGTAGTTGTGCGTACAATTTTACGAAGTGAATATAGTATATCAACCTTGATTTCTCATCTTAATGTTTCCGACATACAATTTTGTTACAGAGTGTTTAATGGCCATTCTCGTTTGGTAATATTTGTCAAGGAGTTTCAGGATATACTTTTCACTTAAGAAAGTTTATTGTTTTCCTTACCCTAAACTGCGGCTCTGATGTGAAAAATTTTTTACAACATATATTTTTGTATTACAATAATTATTAAACATATATGATAGTGCTAAGTGCTGCATATAAAGTTTGATTGCGTGACCAAGCTCACTATCAGCTAGTTAAACCTATTTCCTCGTATTTTACTTCTCAATGTTTAGTTGTCAGGTCTTTTTCGGGCATTTAAAAATTTAACTAGTTATTTTCATTGTCCAGTCGAAGGATTTTCGGTGTGTGGGATCGAAAGGTAAGCCCAATATTATCATAAACACTAAATTTAAGATTTAAATTTAATTAATGATAACATTAAAATCTAAATTCAGACTTTGCTCTCAATAATTAGGTTGGCTTTTTAAATTTAAAATTATAATTATTATAAAATAATAAATATCTTCTTGATTACAGAATCAAAATGCAATTTCAAAAATTTAATTCATGAAACGTCTTAGATTATTTTTTTATGAGGCATTAAACATTATTCTAAATAAAAACAACCCCCACCCATACTAAACACCTATATAATAAAGAAGTAAGCTATTATAAAGACAAATGTTTTTTTTTTTAAACAAACAAAAGTTGTACGTATAAAAGACACAATAGGTTATATATTAAGACCGCAGAAGATTTTACGGAGGCAATTTTACAAACTAAGTAATTAGGGTTAATGCTCCGAATAATAGCTTTCTGAATAATCTACCTTCCTAGCTCATTACTTTCTTTCATTCTTGAGATTGCATTGTAAATGTTTGAGGTTCAGAATTTGAGTAATTAATCCATTAAAACGTAATTTATATTTATTTCTAAAAAATTATATAATACAAATATCTACGAATTATTTATTTGGATACTGAAATAATTGGAAAAATAATTTAATTTTACCGATATGGTTTATTAATAAATTAATAAGGTTTATTTCAGCATTAATTATATGCATGATATAATATTTTTAATTTGTTTTGTTTTAGTTTTTTTTTTTTTTTTTTGGAAATTTGATAGTTGTACCATAATTCATTGAAGGTGTTGTAATACTGTAGAACAAGTGGCCGAGGATGATAAGTTGTTAGGACTTTGAGTCTGAGCTAGATATATGACTGTTATTTTTGTATAATGCTCATATTTTAAGTTCATATTTTACATATATAAAATTGAAAGATAATAATGTTCCTTTAACAATTACCGTAATTTATCTTATCAATTGTTATGTATCTCAACCTATTTGTAACTGGTGGTAAAAATGCATTTGATGGCATAAGGTACGGTATTGTGATACTTTTTTAAATTTTTTATACTGTAGTTGGGATGAATATATTTTAGCAAGTGTATACCCTAAAAACTACATACATTTTAGTTTAGAGTTTCTATACATTAGAACACATTACAAATTATATTTAATCATTTGATAGCAGATTAATCATATTGACTGCCATCTATGTACAATGTAGGGAAGTATAAACGTAATCAGCAGTGTTCAGTGAGGATAAACACTGCAAACATAAACGCTCCAAGATGGTGTTTGCTCTCATAACTGTTTACTACCCTATATAATGTTTAATTGTACTGCTATCACAATATTTGTCCTCACACCTGAAAATATATAATTTAAATAAAGTTTGAAGGAAATATGCGCCGCAATTAAAGTTTGTATAGCAAAACTATTCAAAATTGAAAATATTTTAAAACTTATTTATCTAGCTCAACGTTTTGAAAAACCCTTTTATATTTTGTTAATTGATAAAGTTCATTGAAACGACATTATTACATAGATTACGTACCTGAGAAATAAGTTCTATTAGTATTATTTCAATTTACTTTACTGTAATTATTTCTCCTGCCTTATTCAGTTCCGTACATCAGCCGACGGAACCTAAGGTAGTCCTGAATAACGACCAGGAGTCCGGGCACTCTGAAGGTCCGTTACAACGCCCCTAGTATGCATACCCACCAGGCTTTTACTAGCTCCTTTCCAAGAATACAGAAACACTCGGTATCATCCTCGCTATGCCCTCCTCCCACCTCCTAGGATACATTGGGAAAAGAGCAGTCATGATTGCTGTGACCGTTTCCACCGATAGTGAAGCACTTTCGGTCCCCATTCCTCAAAGTTTTCTTGTCACAATGTTGAATCCATTTCTCCAGGGATCAGAATCAATGCCCTCGCCAAGATCTTTACAACATTGCTCTTTGCTCAAGATGATCGCTTTCTTTAATGATTTTTTGCATCTTTGTGCTCTGCTCAACTTGCCAAACTATTCGGCCAGCTTCAAGCTCACTGCGCTTTTATTCTAAACATGAGTGCTGTTTTCAAGTTCCGTGAACTCATCGGTCCACCAATAGGTGAGGACCTCGGAAAGCTTTCTTGTAAGTCATAGATAGCTTGCATGCACACCATACAACCTGCATGGTGGAGTTTACTAGAGCTTCTACACTCAATCTTTTGGTGGAATATAGCTTTGTTATGGCACTGGTCTCGTGCTGACGGTCCAGGCTCTCGGTGAATTTTTCTCTGGCTAACTGGGCTTAAACTACTTGTTCTTCTGACTATTCTGCGCTCTCAAACCAAAAGGATATAAACTCGTGATCATTTGGGATGCACTCGTCCTTAACCTGACTGTCCATCAAATTGGTTTAAAATTCTTGCCTTCAATGTTAACGTGATACCTTTACCGAAACTCATTATTTTAGGATGTTTAGATTTTACTGTGAATACAAAATTATGTAGCGTATATGGGTCTAAGGGATAAGCAGTTTTTTCTTACTACAATGACAAATAGTTGTATTACTCCCTGTGAGAGTTATATGTATAAAACCATTCTTAAAATAGCCCAATTATCTATGATTTACACAAATATGTACCTGAAAATAATCTTTGAATCTTAGAATAAATAAAATACAAAATATTCGTAATAACGTATCTAATCGGGCGAGCCGGTGGCCGAGTGGTCTAAGGCGTCAGGACTTTGAGCTTGGGTTAGAGATAGCGCTGGTTCGAATCCGGCCTAGACTGGAAGATTTATCAGTTATATTCACCTTGTACTGTATAGGTTCGCCCCCTTACTCTGTCTGAATAAGTTCTTTGCACAGATCAATGGTCTATGGGGAATGGTCAGAGTAAGGTTAAGGAGGAGATCGGCCTCTCCTTAGAAAAAAAAAAAAAAAAAAAAAAAAGAAAAAAAATTGTAGGTGATATAATTTTTGATCCAGAAAAATACACTAATTATTTCTTAATGTGCTAAACAAAAAATGTATTCAATAAATTGAAACTCCACTAAGAGAAATGTTAAAAATAAATTAGATAATGCGTGAATGAATAAGTGAAACGTTACGCGTAATCCACGTTGTGAATATTTGTGAAAATATATTTTTTTAAATTATAAACTATTAAATAATTACGGTAATTTAAAGTAAAACATTTAAAATGTATATAAATTTCCGCAATATTTACACGATTCTGTATTGATTTATAACTTGACATAACCAAACAATAATAAATAACGCCTCTCACATAAAACTTAATGGCTGGTCCTTGCTTGGTTACTGCCTAATTACATATATTACAATATTCACGTACACAAGCGGACGCTGTTAGATAAGTACACATTGAATGACACACCAATGGAATATTGATTTAAAGGGGCAACAACTAATAGCTCTCAATAACGTGGAACTCAATTATTAACTGTCGTGCTATTGGATAATATATATAGTTAATAAAATAATATATAATGTTCATTACTTTAGGACAGGCATGTAAAGATAGTCAGTGTAATGTCAGATGTTTATACATTATATGAGATCTTAAAATATGTTAAAGTCTTAAATTTCATAACACAATTTGTAAATAAATGTCATAATACATTATAATAAATACTTACACATCTGGATAAAAACGTTTTAATTTAAAGCAGTAAAAATAACTTTTAAAACGAATATTTGTAGGGTGATTTTTTAAGTGTGCCACAATTCTTGTCTTTTAAAGCAGGAAAGGTACAACAAACTTTAAATGTGGAACTCCACCTAATTTTTCCTGGTAAATAAAAATGTTGGAAAATGGCAACTAGTGGGAGCCAATAACTGGTAGGTGCCAATAACTAGTGGGCGCCAATAACTAGTGGGTGCCAATAACTAGTGGGTGTCAATAACTAGTGGGTGCCAATAACTAGTGGGTGTCAATAACTGGTGAGTGCCAATAACTAGTGGGTGTCAATAACTAGTGTGTGACAATAACTAGTGGGTGCCAATAACTAGTGGGTGTCAATAACTAGTGGGTGTCAATAACTGGTGGATGCCAATAACTAGTGTGTGTCAATAACTAGTGGGTGTCAATAACTAGTGGGTTCCAATAACTAGTGGGTGTCAATAACTAGTGGGTGCCAATAACTAGTGGGTGCCAATAACTAGTGGGTGTCAATAACTGGTGGATGCCAATAACTAGTGGGTGTCAATAACTGGTGGATGCCAATAACTTGTGGGTGCCAATAACTAGTGCGTGTCAATAACTAGTGGGTGCCAATAACTAGTGGGTGTCAATAACTAGTGTGTGCCAATAACTAGTGGGTGCCAATAACTAGTGGGTGTCAATAACTAGTGGGTGTCAATAACTAGTGGGTTCCAATAACTAGTGGGTGTCAATAAATAGTGGGTGCCAATAACTAGTGGGTGCCAATAACTAGTGGGTGTCAATAACTGGTGGATGCCAATAACTAGTGGGTGTCAATAACTTGTGGGTGCCAATAACTAGTGGGTGCCAATAAATAGTGGGTGCCAATAAATAGTGGGTGTCTATAACTTGTGGGTGTCAAATCTTGTGGGTGCCAATAACTAGTGGGTGTCAATAACTAGTGGGTGCCAATAACTAGTGGGTGTCAATAACTAGTGGTTGCCAATAACTAGTGGGTGCTATTACTAGTGGGTGTCAATAACTGGTGGATGCCAATAACTTGTGGGTGCCAATAACTAGTGCGTGTCAATAACTAGTGGGTGCCAATAACTAGTGGGTGTCAATAACTAGTGTGTGCCAATAACTAGTGGGTGCCAATAACTAGTGGGTGTCAATAACTAGTGGGTGTCAATAACTGGTGGATGCCAATAACTAGATGGTGTCAATAACTTGCGGGTGCCAATAACTAGTGGTTGCCAATAACTAGTGGGTGTCAATAACTTGTGGGTGCCAATAACTAGTGGGTGTCAATAAATTGTGGGTGTCAATAACTTGTGAGTGCCAATAACTAGTGGGTGTCAATAACTGGTGGATGCCAATAACTAGTGGGTGTCAATAACTGGTGGATGCCAATAACTAGTGGGTGTCAATAACTTGTGGGTGCCAATAACTAGTGGGTACCAATAATACCTGTCTTTGCCCTTCTAACCACTTCAAATCACCGTAAATTAATCGCATTCATAAAATATACATATGTTTTAATTGAAGTTAAGCAATGTAATAGTAATGAAATATGGTTAAATCTTTCCTGTGTGACTAGCTATTACACATATGATATTTTATCAATTAGTATAAACATGTTTCAAATCAATATTTTTTTATAAATATTTATTTTAAAATAACCATTTAACTTTTATCTGAGTAATAATAACCCATATAGTAAATAATAAGTTGTAACATTGATTTTATTGTACATATAAATATTTACATAACAAAACTATACAAACAGAAAGGAAATATTTAGTATTACTTAAATGTATAGCTTTTTGTTCTCAGTTTGCTAAATAATTGATTTTTTTTATTTTAATGGTATATTTATTTCAACAGTGATATTCATTTCATGTTACATACATACTATATTTGTAGTGCCATTTATATATTTTTTGATGATTTTAAAATACATAAAGCAGTACTAAAATTTAATTTTGGTTTTGTACGTGTCGTTGTACGTCATTACAATTAAATAATGTAATGTATACCAAAATATAACTCACCAGAAAAAGAGTGCTTAATATTTTAAACTAGTTATATTTTAGTAACAATATTTATAAAAAAGAATTGACTAATTATTACAGAAATACCATAGTAATAAATATTTAAAAAAACGTTAAATGGTATAAAGGACAAATTAATACTTGTGTATAAAAAGTGTTTCAGAGATTTTCTAAGGATATCGTTTATCTTAGAATGTAGCTCTTGCCACTTCAACCCTTCCTCCTCTAATGGCTGCGTATCACCTTTCAGTAAAGAGTTCGTTTTGGGAGGTACAGGATTTTTACTGAGAAAAATACAAAATTAAAGATATATTTTTATTATTTATATAACGTTATCAAATATATAATCCACTCAAAAGGAATTTAAAACATCAAATTATATTTTAATATTGATCGTTGATATTTTATAAATTCTTCCTCATAAACACTACTGTTGTGACAGTAAAGATTCAATAAAACAACAAAAGTGTTTACTGTTAAACAGATGATTTTGATGAGAAATACCAAAAACGTTATTTCTTTTATAATAGATTATTAAAAATGCAGATTTTCTAGTAACCGACTGGGCAAGCAGCAGTCTCTCCAAGACCTTCCATACCATGTCACATGTTACATCCCATTTTCATCTCCTCCCCTCACAGACACACGCACACAATCATCATTGGCTCCTTTGTCATACTATTCCTCAGCTGCCAAGGCAAACACATGTTACTATCGGTTATTATAACCGACTCTACTTCAATATCATTTAAAGAAAATAAAAAATTATCTAGACATTATTAGCAACAGTTTGATGATCTTGTTACAGTTTTATGTATACTGTTTATGAAACTAAATAGAGAATGAAAAGTACAATGTTTTTAAAACTAACAGTAAATTAGTTCCCTTAATGATACTATAAATCCAGCACTTTGTCACTTAGGTAAATACATTGAGTAACTTTTAAATCCCCTATAGACAAACTTAGTAACGAATTATGTTAATATTTATCACTTTAGGTTTTTTTTAAACAGCTTAGAATTAATCTCAATAAACCTTAAATAAACAAAAACAACAAATTTATTCATCATTGTAGGTGAAAAATGTTGATAATGATAATTAACACTCAATGTTAAAAACCAATTATTTTTTTGTATTTATATGTAATTTAGGATTATGATCATCTTTAGTATTACATGAATTTTATAATGTATCATCATACCCACACATATTAGTATAAACCATTTACCATGCAATATATCTAGTACGTAGTGTAGTTCTCTCCAAGGATGAATAACGTACAGTCATGTATCATGCTAGATGGCGTTCAGATAAGGGTTATTTATCACATACATATAACTGAACGTCTTCAAGCATCTATATAAAGTGCTTAGCCATGCTAGTTCCATGAACAAAAGAGACAAGAATAAATTATATTGGAAAGAAAATTTTAATTTTACCCCTACGCTTCTATTTCAAACTTTCTTGATTAAAATTAAAGATCAGCACTTACATAAAATATTAGGATATTAAGTATGTAGCTAGTAAAATATACATGTGATCATTAACAGAGTATATATCGTTATGGTCCACTAAGTCTAAAATAAAAAGGTAAATCCACTATATTGCTACTGATAATTATTTTATTCACTCCCACCAATTAACTAAATTGCACACTTAGAAATATTTACCAGTCACCGTTCAGGTACAAAATTAACTTTTGAAATTAAATCACTATTATTTACAATAATTAATGTAAAATCATTACGTGAGTTTTTGTTTATACAATATTTGTCTCCGTTTATACAAACCGTTGCCACTAAACACTATCACTTAAATGTCATTTCCACTTCAGGCTGAAGACCAAACCACTGAGACTGACTCGTCGGTTGAGGAGGGCCTTTATATAAGGTGACAATGCAAGTCTAGAAGGTTCCGGGATTGATGAGACGGTTCAAAAAGGGGATCTCGGTCCTTCACCTAGAAGGTCTGCGGTATCTTTAGGGAAGATACTGGCACCATCTTAAATTGTAATACACTACCACTGTTGAACCTTCAAATAATAACTGAATTGGGCCAAAGACAGGAAGTGTGGTGCAGGCAGGCATGCACAATTTAATACAGTGCTTTCTGGAATCGCACGAACTTAAATGATGGGCTTAATTAGATTGCGGTTCTTATAAAACTTAGCTCTCGACGATAGATTTTACTGTCATAAAAGATAATTTGAAAGAGAAATAGTTTGTAAAAATATTCCGACACTTTTATTAATACTCAAATATAAGGGAGTTAATAAATAGTTTTTAACTTTTTTTTGTTGGATAAAGTTTTTTATTTCAATTCAAAAGTATCGTTATTTTACAAAAACATATAAAATAATAAAAAATTAAACCTATTCTAATAAACACTATTTAGTTTAATAAATACATTTATTATAAAAATCGTATTCATTCTAATATAAACAGGTTATTTAATTACTTTATGTCGGCGTGGTGGCTTAGTGGCTAAGGCTTCGGGTCCAGTCTAAGGTTAGAATCCCTTCTAAGCCTACGATCGGTACTTCACTAGTTGAATAATGTTCACGCACAGACAGGCCTGCAAGCCCATTTGAACTGGCGAGTGAAATTTTTTTTTTAATTTTAACAAAAAAAATTAGCAAGTAATTAATTTTTTAAGGATATATTTCAGGCGGAATATAAAGTATTTACTAATTTAATGAAATACTTTTTACATATATAATAATATAGATTAAAATTGTGAAATAAACATTTACCATTAAAGCAGACACATAAGTACATTAAAGGTAATTTGAGTAGAGGAACGTTTACACGATAAGGATAAACATCAGCCCGTAACGTCAATACTCCAGCAGCTTTCATCCTGTTTGCTCCTCTCACAAAGGAAAAACGTTCTCAGTTGTCAACGGAATTTTAAAACTAATAACATTCTTTTGTATACACAACTTTGTTACTATGTTAAAATTCTTTGAAATATTATATACATAAGCACACTTTGCTATTTGTTTTTTGTTTTATTATTTTAATTATAGATTTATATTTTGTTCTTCTAAGTTGTAAAAATAAAAATAATAGTTTTGGTATGTTTCACTTCATAGTCTCTATTTCTTAAGTCTTTGAAAAAGCAGTTTTTTATTAGGTTATTATTTTCAACAAATATGTCTCTATACTAATACGTATAGATTTTTTTATGTATTATATACACACCTTCATAAAAAAGGTTGCAAATGATAATTTTAAGTCTTATAACATGTTTAACTAATTAATTAACAGCATAAAGATTAAAGTACACGTATAATTGAATTGAAATTCATAATGATTAGATAACAATTTATATAAATTCAATATTGAGGCCTAAATACACAGTAAATATTAATAGCTTCAAAAAGTAGAATAAACTTAATCAAATCGTTATAATTTATCCTGTAAAGATTTTTTATATACGCGATACTACAAAGGTGGTGTTTCCCTTCCACAATTGTATTGCAGTGAGGTCAGTTGTGGCGGTCTGTGGTGTAATATCAACTATGCAACTTGTAAAACATTGTGCATACATACCGGGCTGTGGTTACTGATAGGTGACCAGCACACCACAATAGTTTTTTGTTGTCATTCACCTAAAAATTTATATTCTTTAGAAGCAAATACTCTGAAATTATACTAAATTATCCAGTATCTTACTTTTTCACAACTATAATAAATATAGTAATGAAAAGGAAATATGTAACATTTAATTTAAAAAATTGTTATTTTCTTTTTTTATTATTATATACTATCACATGTTAGATTTTGCAGTTGTTTGGTTTTATTTTCTTATGTTGTCTTATAGTTCGATACTTTCTAAATCTGTTCTTTTTTATATCCTCAAATGCACATAAGTTAAATAATTTACTGTTGAATATATTTTTTATAAATATATATTTTTGATGGCACTTCATATACAAGTAATATATTGTAAAATAATATCTTATAGAGCAAGTTTAGTCCTATTTCCATATTTTGTAAACTTTCAAATGTAATGTGAAACCGGATACACTACAGTACAATTTACAAAAAAATTTAAAAAAATGTTTTATATAATAATTAAATATATGATTTCAAATCGTGTTTCTCCAAAAATCATGGATTCACGTTTGTTACATAATTTATTATTTGTATTATATATCTATTAATAATTGTAATATTAATAATTATTATTACTAGACAACAAATTAATAGTCATTTAAATTGTATTTATTCTAAATTAAGTTCTTTTAAAGGGACTCATTACTGTTATAAAAACACACATGTTAACCATTTAAAATAAAGTTTCTAATACATTTAATTACATTTAAATACAGATTTTTGTAAGTTATGAGGGCAAACTATGACCATTTTACGGGTAAAAGTTTGCAATTGCTATTCATGTTTAAAATGAGTAAATAGTGTTATAACTTTTAAGAAGTAATATTATTGAGAGCAACATCATAGGTTGTATACATTTACATAATGATCCACGGATATATATAATAGAAATTTCCTGTTTTCTCTGTATTTGTGGATAAGTGGTAAGATAGGACTAAATTGCACTAAATCCACCTCATAAATGAATACAGTTTTAATTGAATTATAAATACAATTAAAAAATGCTTACTACGATAATCAATAAATACTTCTGAAGAAGAGCTATTTCGGTAATAGTGTGTGTGGAGGTTAGTAATATACTAGAATAACTCTTTAGTTGTTTACTTTAAATAAAACAATTTTATTTTAACCTTAAAATCTTAAATAAAAAATTTAACAAACCTTAATATGATATGGAATGTGATTTTCATGCTTCATTTTATCCGGTTATATATAATATATTAAAAGGTTTCTCTCAAAAAAATAAAGAAACAAAGTTAAGTTCGTCTTATTTACGTTTCCCAATTGATTTAAATGTTTTTTATTACTGTACTGATTTAAAAAAAATTGAGATTACCGTACGAAAAATATGGCATTTTAAAATTATGGTCTCTGTCAACACTTGTGAATATAGTCGTAGAGTAATATCAGAGGGCCAATAATTAACACTGGTATTTAACAGTTCTTTAGACTATAATGAGTGAAGTTTAGTGCCTGATATATCCTAATGCTAAAAGTAACAAGTTATGATAAAATAGTTAATAATACAATTTTATATACTCGTTATATATCCTAATTTTCTAAATATTTACCCTAAAAAAGTATACTATAATAAACATAAAAAAAAATTAAAAGCATGATTTCACAAGCAATAATAAATTAAATAATTGAGTGCCAAGGAGGGAGTAACTAAAAACACATTAAAACATACAAGATTAATGATCAGTCAAACCATATGGCGTTATACGTAACTTGAGCAAATACGTAATAATTCAGAATTGATAAACTGAAAAATCATTTTTTATACTTTGAACAATCATTAATATGCCTTAACCACTAAAATCTCTACATTTTCTAAATGCTATCAAATGTGAATGCGTACGTAAAAATAACAATCTAGTAAGTAACTAAATTAAATTAATAAATTATTATTTGTAAATGAGTTATGTTAATTTCTATCTGACCATTTACGTTTAGATGTTTCCAAACACAGTTGTACAAGTTTATGTTTTATAAATACTTACTTATAATATCCCACCACCAATAGGAATAATAAAAATGGCTTATCAGTGTGCTAACTACAAAGAAGTTATGTTAATAGTTATTTAGATACCGTTAAATGAGCATAACGCTTGAAATGTTTATTCCCAATAAATAAATTTACTTTGCAAATATAATTAAAATGAAATTGGCTATTCGATAAATATACAGCCATAGACTACGATGCAATTATTGAGTAATATTTTGTAGATGTTTCAATTTAGGTAAACACGTGTAGAAAGAGAGCTAGCTTTATTCTAGTCGCATACAAATTTAACAGTCTAATCACATCTAAAAGATTTAGTTTTACTTACACGTGACTTTCCTACGCAATGTAATGGACTTTTAATTTCATCTACGTTTATTAAAAAAAGACTAAGCGTAGAGTTGAGTATATAAAATATATGTATAAACTGATTTTCCCTATTATATGATTTTTAAGTAATAATTATTTTTAGTTATTTAGGAAACTTAATAAAATAAACTTTACAATTCCTTTTTATATTGAAATTTATAGCCTTTGTACTTATATATTGCTATCTGATTTTCAATTTATTTTAAACTAGTTATTATAATCTTGTACAATGTTCTACTTTATTTATTATTTAAAAAGGAACGTTAAGGAATTCAAAATTATTATATAACTATTATTGAACATTGTAATGGTATAGTTAAAAAATTAACAAAAAAGGAGAAATATTCCAATATTAACATGCTTACGTAAATAGAGGGTTTTATTGTTAAAAACGGCTTTATCAATTTCCTAAGAAGTCTAAATTTATAGTTTACAAGAGTTAAAGAATATTATGTCTTTAATGATGTATTAGAGAGTATGAGATGTAATATAAACAGAATGCTATACTAGCTTCAATAAAATTATAATTGGTTATAATAATTTAATATAAAAATAAGTTACACTAATTTTTAATATACACAATGACCGAATAAAACATTGAGTGGTGAACGTTTTTTTTTATTATTATTATTATTGTTGAGGCTAAAATGAAAATACAATTCTACTTTCGTATTTTCTCATTATAAACGATTTATCAACATTTTTTAATTGTAATTTTCTGTAAATGAGGTATTGGTAAATGTATGACTAATATTACAAATGTGTAAGTTAGGTAAACAATAAAAGAAAATTCCAGAACAATCTTAACTTGGATTTTATTGGATGGGAAAAAACGATCAGAATACTAATTTAGGGACAAGTAGATAAATAATTATATATGATCAGTAATGAGTGTCAAATAGAAAAGTAAAATGATTTAGCTAATACTGGCTCTGTTGTTGGATTTAGTAACGAAAACATTATAAATGAATGGAACATACATAAAGAAACTAGTTGACCTTAATCGAATGATTAAATTTTGTATGCTTTATCTAAGCCTGAACTCCTTGATATGATTGTGTATTTATGTACAGTATATAAATGCCTGGATAGATAAAAATATCCATTATTATTGCAACCACTGAAAGAATAATTAACACCATAATATGCGTTTTTACCAAATATGTATTAAATAAAATTTGTAAAAAGTATTAAATTAAAGCAATAAGGATTAATTATTGATAGTTATCAATCAACTAATTTAATTTGTAAATATAATTATAAGAATATACATGCGCTGTATGTTTCGTGGAGGAAAAGCAGTATTTTAACCTTGTTTGATTTACGAAGAGGGAATGTGTTAAGTATATTCACAATCAACTGTACGGATGTCTGCACCATGTGGCTCTCAAATATTCTTTATACATTATTCTTTCAATGTAATGTACAACACCTAATCAAAATAATTTCTCTCAAATGCTAATTCTATTTGAGATTAATATTATTTTTAAGAATATAATACAATTTATTTAAGTAATACTTCTTCTTTATCGTTTTTTAATTTAAATCACGAATCCTTAAATAAATCATAAAATATTGTGCTGTTTGTTAAAATATTATTTTATTCCATTAATTTTTATTACGTAAATTTCAGTAGTAAACAGAATTTTAATCCAAAAAATTATCTAAAATGTTTGCCTTAGGGTGGTCGATCGAAAATTATTTTAATTTCTTTTTTAAATAAAATTGTTAGTATCCATGTAAGTAATAAATGTGCTATGGGAAAAGTTCAAAAACATTTCTTTATGGAGATATGGCTGCCAAAAGTGACTATTTTAGCCTTTTCTTTGCATAACCGTGTGAAATAATTTATTAAGATTTTGAGAATAATGTGGACAAAATGTACTAATCAACTTAATATATATTCAATTTAAAGAAGTACATTTTTTATTGTTAGCAATTATTTTTGAATAAATTATATTTTTTCAATTTTTGAGTTGAAATTTTACAGTCATATTTGATTAAATAAGTACATTAGTAGTTTAAAGAAAAGGGGTTTAGAGTCCGAGTATTTTTTATTTTAATTTTTTTAGTCTATGTTGGTTGACTAGTGTTTAGTGACTTGTGTTTGTTGTTGATTTTTTATCTATAAATAATAATAATAAGACGGATGATATTATAAAACTAACTGATTACACTTTTAGAGTTTTATGATTTAATCTCACATTGGCCAAAACAGCAGAAAAGTACAATCCTGATTATACTACCGTTGATATTGAGTAAATCTAAGTGATGAGTGTGTGTCATCGTTAGTTTGTAAATATTTTAAGTTCTGACGTTTAATAGTAATCAGTTTAAATATCTAACGCCTAAATTTTATAAGAATCACAAAAAAACAAATGATTTAATGAACTATTTTTAATTTTTTTTTATAAATGTATTTTATTGTAGCAACACCCTAATGGAGACATTAATCGTATATGGAGACCGTAAGGAGTCATAAATTCTTGTTTTGGAGGCAAATTAATATACAGTTTTACGTATGAAATAGATTTACATGAATTGTAAACCTTATTACGATATATATATATATATATAATTCATTGCTAGAGTGTACTATAAATGTAGGAGTTATAACAATCAGACAAATTTGTGAGACGGGGCAGGCGGGAGCTATGAGGGGGAGAGGGGGAGGGGAATACATAGTGAGTTAGAATCTTTACTACTCTTAGTGGCAGTTGCGATGAAATCTAGAACAAACTGCCTTAGAGCGCTAAAATGGGCGTTCGGACGAAAACCGTTAAGGACATTGTTTACTCCATGATTTACAATATATGAGAACTATATTGATTTTTAACTTATTAGAACGTTATTTATGTAAAGATAAATTTTATGTGTGAAATAAGTATATTATATTGTTAATCAAATATTGTTAATATTTATCATCATTATTAATTTCTAAGAGTGAGTGTGATGAGTGTATAGTTATTGTTACTATGTATTTATGAATGAGTGTAGTTATTGTTACTATCTGAGTTCACCAAAGCTCAGGAATGACTATTTATCAATAACCCAATAGCCTAGGAAACTATGGGACCTACAGATTTACGTGGAATCCGAACCACGTAGTCTTGGTCTGATTTTCAGATATGGTAATGTGATATGGTTTAACGACATAGCATTGTGTCTTATTTGACTCATGCTGTTGGTTGGTAAAATTTATCAATTATTATAAAACATTTGCATTTACTCCAACCAGAAACGTAGAAACCTATAAAGACGCTTTGTGGAATCTTATCTGATAAATATTACAAATTATTCTTACGCCTACAAGACCATATTAAATAACATGAACAAATACATTCATTCCCCTTTAAAACTTTAATTTTAGTAACTACATATATTTGGAAAAAGTTATAAAGTAAATAATAAATATAATGAATGAATTTTTACGTATTTGTGCTATGTAACAATTAATTAAAATAAGTTTTATGACTAATAACTTCATCTCGACAATAAATAAAAGATGTTATAAATTTATATAATCCTTTAAAATTTATTGTACACAACTTTTACATTATACATATGACCTAAAAATAAAATTCGTCCAATATATGTTTTATAACTCTAGAGAATTACATTCAATATTTTCTTTTTTATATTTGAAAAAGTTGTTAACAATTCCCATTTTTCGTTTTATTTAATTTTATTATACAATGTAATTTTCAACTATAAAGTAATATATTTAACTTTTAGTAATTATTGAAATTGGGAAAACATTTTTGTTAGTATAAGTTAAATACTAATGATTCGGAACAATAAATTCCAATATTTGATCTATCCCTGGAAGAGAAATATCTCTTTAAGATTGGTGGGACCCCCGAAGGGTAGGAAGGGGTGCTGGATGCGTCTACTTGTATGACAGTGTAAATTGGAGGATGAGAGGGTAATATAGTGCTTCAAATTACGTCATATTATTTCCCTTTATAACAGTATCTAACTTTTTTTTTTCTTTACGTAGATATTATTAATATTTTGCCACAAAATATTCTATTATTAAATATTTATTTGTAAAATAAAACGATTCTAACATAAAATATTGTTGAACAAAATTCTTAGTATTACAAATGAAAACAAATTAGGAATCCTAAACTTACCTTGAAATAATAAATACTAGCAGCAAAACATAACTGTGCAATTTAATTACAAATAATAATAAAATAATGTTATTTCTGATATTTACCTTATTATATTTAAAAGAAATTAAATTCAAAGTTTATAGCTCTTCACCTTTGAATTATGTACTTATTTGTCAGTGATTACTTTTACATATTTTCGACTAAACTACATACATGATCAATTTATTAATGGTGAATACTTCATATTATTGTATAATTAAATTATATATTTTGTAACAAATTTCTTGAAATTAAACAACATAAACATGTGGTTTTAAAATAAGTGGTTAGAGTGGAGTTAGTTGGAGTGGATAAAGTAAGGAATTAATATATTATTATGATTATATTTAACTATTTCTCTCTTATTATGTTATAATTTATTTTTAGGGTGTAAGTTTGATACAAATATGGTAATTACTTAGTATTAAATCGAATTATAATAGTTTTATATACATACACACACAAAGCTTTACTTTAAATGACAGTTTGTATTGCCATTTTTAATTTATATTATTGAATTTTTTCTGTGTTTTTACTTTGTTTACCTATTATGGAAATAACAATGTTTGCGTAATGATTAATCTCCTACATTGTTGCTTTAACAATCAAAATCACAAAATATAAACTATAACTAAATACCAAAGAAATAGTTGCTGAATAAGACTTGTCAACAATGTACAAAAGTGACAAATTGTTACAACCAGGCAATTTATCCCTACCGGGCATCTGGTGGATATTCATGTACGAACTCTCACCTACTGTAAGGCTTGTCATTTTATATGTGATATATTATAAGTTTATTATGATTAAGCTATGGTTTGGTTAAAAAAGTGTTTTAATTACAATTTGTATATTTAAATAAATTTATTACCTCAAAACAAATAACAAAACTTCATTTTTATTGATATTACTGACAGGAATTCAATAGTAATTTAAATACAAATCAAATGTATCCTACGTATTCTCGATAAAGAAAAATAAATTAACTAATAACAATAAAGTAGCTGACAAAATGAAAGTCGTAAAATGTAGGTTATGTTTAATTGTATAAATAAATAACTGTAAATTTAAACAACGGTATACTAAAATTAAGTGGATAATCAGGTATAAGTTTCTGTAACATAAAACCCATCACTCTAGTTTATATAGGACCGAATATTATAGAATTGTTGTATGTTAAATTTACTTTAACAGAAGCTATAACTATATTACAAGTTTTTTGGCTAGTATTTAGGAAATAATATTTTTTTATACTATAGAAAATGACCACCTTTTGATATTCATAATAAAAAAATAATTTAAACGTTAGTACCTTGTTTTCCAATGGTTAAAACTAATTAAAAGGGGTTTAGTTTAGTTGACCTGTTGTAGTACTCATTCGTAATTAATTACATATGAAATTGTTACACAGCTTAAGAAACTATACAATATTATATATTGGATTTTCTTTATTTAATACTAAGTCATTATTGGAATACTACATATTTCTGGAAGGCCACTGGTAGATAAACAAGTTAAGTCGATATGAGGCTGTGGTCTAATATCAACCGAACCAATGTAACTTATAATACACAAATACCAGACTGTGGTCACATGGTTCACAAAGTCACATTGTATATAAATACTGTTTTATTACATTATATGTAACATTTCTGTTTGATACTTTTGAAAGTTTAAGTTTAGTACACTAAAAAATGCATTAATTCTCTAATTAATTTAAATAAATACTTACTAACAAATAGTATTTTTCTACAAAGTAAAATATATGATTTTTTATTATAATAATATTGTTAATACAATTATAATAAAATATAATAATTGGTTTGTCTTATTTATAAAACCGTTCTAACCGGTAATAATTTCTAGTATATTAAAGATTTATACAGTACAAGTAAACGTCAAACGACACAAGTGTACTACGACATATGCACAAAATACATAAATATATTACAATACAACTACAAAATGCAAAAATATTATGATGCTCGATATCGGTGAACCACGCTCACCTTCCTCAGACAAGAGGGATTCACAAAAGAATCAAGAATCAAGATTGTTTGTGCATTATTATTTCTGCATTTTGTCCTTATATTGTAATAAATTTGTGATGTACAGTATGACTTTCACTTCTACTGCATATGTACCAACACGTATTAAACTAATTACAAAACTATAAAGATTTATCCAACTATTCCATAACTTGTGTATATACAGGGTGTCCCTGAACTCTCTGAGGATTTTTTTATGTACTGATTGTGGGTCAGAAACAAGACGTAATATCATATTTTAAAGTTCAAAATCACCTCCAGTACCCTTACGGCCACCATTTTGTATTTTTTGGAAATTATTTTTTATTTTTTAAACTATTTAACCTATAGAGTTTAAATTTATTATACACATTAATAAAACCATTTTATAACCGAAATATAAAATAAAAAACCGGCTTTAATTATTTTCAAAATGACGGAACTTTAAAATTTTTGATCCTTATTATCTTTTGAATGTTTAGGAATAAAACAAAATCACAAGAATGCCTTTTTTTGGTTGACCTGTGCGGTACGGTCCCATATCTGTACACTTTCACTCGTAAATGATTAAATAAAAAAATACTTAAATCTCAGTTGTTTGTCGTCCTATTTCATACATCGTTACATTTTTTGATTTAAAATAAAATTAGAAAAAAAGCATTGTTGTGACTATTTTGTAATAATAACCATTCAAAAGTTATTAAGGATCAAACATTTCAAAGTGCCACCATTTTGAATATAATTTAAAAAGGTTTTTGATTTTTATATTTCAGTAAGACAAGGATTTTATTAGTGTGTATACTAAATTTAAACTCTATAGGTTAAATAATTAAAAAAATAAATAATTATGTGTAACAATACTAATTGGCGGCTGTATGGGTACTGGAGGTGATTTGGAATTTTTAAATATGATACTATGTCTTATTTTTTACCCACATTCAATATCCAAAAAGATCCTGAGAGACTTCAGGAACACCCTGTATATTATTTGATACATTTTATATAACGTAATTATTGTAAATATAATTTAACAAAAGGCAATAAGCACATACTTTGCATTTTATATGTTCAGATTATAGTAAAGTCAGGGTGAAAACGATTATTTTATAAGTAGCATATAGTATAATTTGTTATGTACCGTTCTCTGGCTTCGGAAGATTAAAAACAAAAATCACACTAGACAATTAGTATGAACTTTTGCGTATAAGCTTTATATTGTTCACATAAAATTAGGAAACAATAAAAGAATTAAAACACACAATTTAATTTAAGACATCTTGTAACAATGTATAACTTTTTTTGAAGACTGCAATGACCAATGTTTCTAGTTGGGAAATGTGACACCTTTCTAATTTGTAATTAATTGCAAGGCTAATGGTTCCGTTCATTCTCAATATAACTGTATTATTAAAAATAAATAATTAAAACTAATTATCAAAGCAATTACATTAAGGTGATAAGAGATGCCACTTACAGCCTTGACAATGATAAATTGAACAAGTTACACAGTATGGAACGAGTTAACAAAAAGCATATTAAACAATGCATGATAAATGATCAGTCACGACCTGATGTGCAGTAAAGTATTAATATATTTATATCATGTATTGTTACGTAGTTCTATATTATAAATTATACGTAAATAATTAAGTGTACATATAATTACACCTATTTATATATTTTAACACTTATATTTATACTGGTAATTACATTTATACAAATAACACGTTATCGGCTAATTGTTAACTACTGACCTAAGATAGTAAATAAGATACATAAAAAATGTAAACCACTAGTTGAACTAGCTAACGCGTTTGAATAGAAACTATTCTAAAAAGAACATAATCTATATATGGTTTGTGCCAATATATATATTTTTTAATGAAATAATTTAAATGAATTTTAAAATATTGTTTAAAAAAGGTCAGTTGTATTTACTATTATTTTACTCCTTATATAATATATTTTTGTTTACAATAATTAAATTAACATTTACAAAATTTCCGTAATCGTTATTATTTGGAACAACTATTTATATCATTACCTATTACATCGTCATTAATTTTCACGCCCCTCATAATGGGACTTTTCCTTCGAACTTAGTAGAGAACTAAGCTTACATCATCTGTGGATCCCTGCTTCGAGCCACACCATTGGTCAATTCAATCATTACCACTTATATAAAACATAACTATTAAGTATACATGCTATATGTACCACAAATGCTTATCGTCTAGGCAAAGGCTTTGTGGTCTTAGACCTACGGCCTCGATACTTAAACTTTTATTGTTTGATTTTTTTTATTTTTTAGTTTACTAACCATTTTATATGGACCAGAAGGCATTTGCTTTAACTTTATTTGACCAATCCTTACTTGAGGATATCACCTTGCACGCCCATCACCCAAGGGGAGCTCCTAACAAAAATATATCTGTCTAGCATTGCTTAGGGATGTTAGCTTGGCTCTATGAGAACATCTGCCTTTACATCGGCATTTTAACCTTGTCTTTGAGCCGCATTGGACGAATAACCTTCAGTTATCCTTTATACTCTACGCCATCAAATAAATCTAAATAAAGAATAGCACAGTGGAAGGAAGAGCCAGTGTTGTGGATATTGGGTTGCTGTTCGCTCGTAATTTTCCTCGGAATCTACTATGGGTTTGAATCATCAACTAAATACACGTTAGTCTATTGTTGATTAAATTGTCTAGAACAATTTTTTTTCTGCCAGAAAATTGTGGTATTGAGTGCATGAAATTAATGAAAAAGTGAGGGAAGGCATGGTTTTTCTGACAAAATATATATGACTCAAATTATTTGAGTCGTCTAAAAGGTTTCATAAGTTCCCTGATATATCAACAGTATTTAGACTTGCATGGGAGTAGTAGAATAAAAAGGTCCTGATCTATTGAAGGTTAATTTTTAAGATCTGTACACTTTATACTCTTAAAATTTTATTTATATTAAATTCATAAATTATAGTTTTTACATTTTTGCACACATTTACATTTTGAAGCATATTAAATGTAACAACTACACAAAAATGTTAAAATTAAATAATTTAGTACGTATTATATATTTAATTTGTATCGATTCAAATAACTCTTTATCCACTTGCATGAACTTAATCATCCAAGTAAACCTAAATTACGCTCATTCAATGCCGTAACTCGTAACAGAAAGACCTTTAAATATATTTACGTTGATTGAATGTAAGATAAAAGAGAGGCCAATGGTATTCTGGGCAGGTCTATATTTAACTAACGACTCGCCTACAGCAACTTGACTTTCATCATCCCAACTGACTCGCCTCTTTTGTATTGCAGCTTTACTTTATCATAGAAAATGTTAAAAGGGATATTCTGTTTTCAATTCTGGTTAAATACGGATATTCCTTATTCGGTTTAGTATGAATCCAATAGATCTGAATTACCTTTACATTTTGTGGTGTAATTAGTTCTAAAATAAAAATAAATTAATAAATTGGAAACGTGTATGCTTTATTCAAAAGCAATTTGTTGGTTATATATATTCACCTTTATTAAATTGTTTAACAACTTAACAGATTTTACCAACGTTAAATATCACATATATTCATCAAGAATTGTAATTAATTAAAAGAGTATTGTCATTTAAATAATTCAATTAAGTAGAAAAAGCATAATATTATGCATTTTTATAAATTTCTGTGATAACTATGTTGGTATATTTAATTCATTTAAACATTTACTCATTATAGTACATGGTATGTTATCAAGGCAATGACTTAATTTAACTAAACGTAGTAAAACGGCTTGTAAAGTTCATTCTTAACTCAATTAGTAAGTAAATAAATATTATGTTACAGAAAATATCCTCAGAATCTTTATTAAGTGAAAGATATCACATGACACAACAATGAGTGATAAATCGTTCTAAACTATAACGGTCAAACTTCAAGACAGCTTCATAAGTGACACAAGATGGGAGTTTCACAGCACAAAATATGTAATGATGGACGGTTCTGGATTGGGTCAATACCACTGTACGTGTATGGGAAGGGGGGGGGTCAATACCACAGTACGTGTATGGGTAGGGGGGGTCAATACCATTGTACGTGTATGGGTAGGGGGAGTGTCAATACCACTGTACGTGTATGGCCAGGTGGGTGGGTAAATACCTTTGTCTAACATTGAAGTCAATCTTTATAAGAACAGGCCTTACGGTGAAGTCAGCCTGTTTTCTTTAAGTTTAATAATTCGCCAAGAGGTTGCTCTGCTTTGAGTAAACATATTGCGAGAGAGATAGAGAAAGAGGGAGAGAGAGACAGAGATAGTCAGCAGACGTCACGACATACACATGTAAAGGTTTGTGAAAAAGTCTGGAATATATTTATTTATAAACTATTCAAAGAAACGTAATGAAACTTTGTAGTTATGTTTATGTACTTATACCAAATATTTAGACAGAGTTTACTTGTTTTATCATAGCTAGGGATTATCTAAAAATAACAGTTTAGAAAGAAATTGTCTTAACTTATAAAATAATATAAATAGTAACAAACAAATTGAAATTAATAAATTGCTTTATGTATAAGAATACTTACCTAAATATTGTATAAACAGTCACGAGTAAGTCTTTTCCGATTGTATATAAATTTATTATCTTAAAATACGGAAGGTTGGCTGTTATACATACTATTAAGATATTTTTATTGTTATTAGGTTAACAAAATACGTAATGATGGACGGTTCTGGATTGGGTCAATACCACTGTACGTGTATGGGAAGGGGGGTCAATACCACAGTACGTGTATGGGTAGGGGGGGGGGTCAATACCATTGTACGTGTATGGGAAGGGGGGTCAATACCACAGTACGTGTATAGGTAGGGGGGGTCAATACCATTGTACGTGTATGGGTAGGGGGGTGTCAATACCACTGTACGTGTACGGCCAGGTGGGTGGGTAAATACCTTTGTCTACATAATATACTAATATATAAATAATAAATAATATATAAAGATGTGTTCTAGTTATTTGATTATTCCATTAATTTTAAAATGTATTATAATCATATTTTACTCTCTGTTTTGTATTTGTTTTTTACTATTACGATTATAAACTGAAAAATTTATATTCTTATAAATATTCTATATGTATTAAAAAAAACGCAATAACATTTTTATTGAAAGATAAATTATGTATTATATATGAAGATTAATTAGGTAGGCCTATACTGAGTTACAAAATAAACAACATTGACGCAGTGTGTACATCGGAACATCTGAGTAAACACAACTGATGCCTCCAACATTTAAATATAGTTTAATATAATACGTTGTAAATGTTTGTGATTGGTAAACATTGAAATTGTGCCACCAAAATAACTTGTCTGTTTATGTACTTTAGGTAGTGTAAAATCTTACGATTTTACAATGTGTTATTTGAATGTAATGATTAATTAACTTAGGTAACCTAGTTTGTCTTATTTTATAGTTTTTTATAAATAATTTTTTAATTAGCACATAAGCACATAGATTTTTTTTGTTGATATTTTAACAATCCCACAATATATTAATTTTTATTATATAAGTAAATATACCTGAATATTGTGTATGTGTATGAATAAATATATATATGCAAGTACGTCATTTCCACCTGTATTTTAATTAAATATCTTACAAAATACATGTGGTCATCCTTTATACAAATTATTATGGTATTTCGTATCTCGTCACGTATAGTGTGGTGTTTTTTTTTTTTTTTTTTTTTTTTTTTTTTTTTTTTAATATATAAATTACAAGCACATTTAAAAAAATAACAACATAATATTAAAAGTGAGTATTCTACCAAATTTAGCGTTTTCGTTCTTATGAAATAGTTTCTAATGAAATTGCAATCGTTACAAAAGATTTTCACTTAAGCACTGATTATTTTAAAAATAATAATCAACCTAACTCTGAGCTCTTATCATGGGTGGTAAGGGTTGTTTAAAAAAAATTTAAATAGCCAAAATGTTCCGAATTTAATTAGAATAAATGTTCGTGTTATTTTTACTTAAACTTTTTCTAATAATGTTTTTGAATTTTAGTTTAGAAGTATGTAAAAACAGTAATAAATACTATAATTATTTTCTATATTAATTTTTTATATAGTCCTATTCTGGATAATTTATTTTAATAGAACATGGCATACCCAGGTTGAAGTAAGGATATATATGCAATTAAAATGAAATATGATTTATATGTTTTCTTTTTTATAACCTAAACGAATAATTTATTAAGATATTTACAATGTGTAATGATAAAAACTTACATAGTAAAATATGTAAAAATAATTTTTATGTTTTATTTTCAATAATTTTACTGTAAGAAGGTTCTTAAAAAAAGTCACATTAAAAGTATTAAACAGTATCTGTATTTAAAAAAGAAGCAATTAAACAATGTTATTTACTTTATTTACAGATTTTATTTTTACCTTTTTTATAAACTTTCTATATTTTTAAGAATAAAAATGAGAAAAAAATTTTTGTAATACGTCAAATAATGAAATAGATATATAAAACATATTAATCATAATGAATTTCTTTAAATAAATATTATTGTATTTTTTATAATGTTTAAATTTTATGTAATTACTATCCTGTAAGATACAAACTATTATATGTATCTTCTTAGTAAATTAATTTTTATTGAAACTGTACCAATTTAAAATGCAGTTGTCAAAAATTATGGATAGCAATCGCGTTTGATAATATCATAATATCAGTTTTTCATTTAAGCATATATTTACAAAACAATTATTTATAAAACGAAAACCATCCCAAACAGTTCACAATCTTTAATGAGCCATTAAGAGTTGATACATTATCACATAAAGCTTAGGAAGGAATATAATGGTCTATAACATTTATTACATAGGGCCATACATCACCTAGATGGCTGTGAGTGATATTGAGAATTTACTGCAGCACATATGTGTAAGCATCTTGCATTTTTCGTTCAAAAATCTCTATTATTCCGTATTTTCATACATATTTTAGTGAGATGAATAATTTATAAATTAATAGTTTATACAAATTTATTTTTTAACCAATATCCTCATACGAGTTTATATTTATCAACGTATGTATTTATTTATAACATTTTTGGTTGTTTAACTTGTTATAGTGAGACTAAGTAATATATTAATATAAATAAGAGCGTTAATTGGAAGGGTTGCATATTTTATTAACTTACGTGATAATTTGAATTAATGCTTGGAAAATTCACGAGATTATTTGCAAATAATATTCTGTTAGTGGTTTTTATGATAAATTAGTACCACAACGATAAAAGAATATTTAAACAATTTTTCATACATCATTTATGGTACTTATATAAGGAAAATTATATGAAGTGAGACAGACATTTAATTTATATTTAAAACTACATAGCCCAACTAATATTTAAAAAACCTAATATTGTGTTGCAAAGAAAGATTGTTTAGGAGGATTACGTCTCAGAATAATGGAATACGCAGGCAAATAAAACCAATATAATTATTTATTATATATACTAAAAAATATTATAGCAACAATAACCAATACAATTTAACAAATTAGTTACAATTGTCTGTCATATACATAATTGTAAATAAACATAACGCAATAAAATACTGTAGTACAAGTAGACATTTAACAACATGGAAAAACAGTCCAAACCTAGACATCATGGCTTGTCCTCAATTATTTATAATTTGCACAGACTTAACCTTTATAAATGGTATGTCACTAACTTTTTATTTAAAGTCCCAAATCTATTGTAGCTTGTGTTTTTTGTGTGATATTAAGTATTTTTTTAATGAGGCTTGTGTTAGGTTAATAAGGCACTTTTGATTATCAACATATATTTTACCAATGACATATGTTTTATATGTTACACTTAAAGTTAAATATATACAAGAAGACGACAGCCATTTCAAAGGAAAAGGAGTGAAATGAAAAATGGAGGACAATGCTTCGCAGACATGCGTACCAATGGGAGGAAATAAAGTGAACATGTTTATATCTACGTAAAGAATGGAGGGTGAGATTGCTTTTCCTACCAAGACAGCTTTATCACTCACGATTTTTTCCCCAAATTGTTTTATTGCTATGATGTAAGCAATCTGAAATACGCATGTACATGTTACTACCATCACGTAATTAATGTAGACTGCAAAAATAAACTCACAAACAATACCACCAACTTCATAACAAACATGTTAATTTAGCCTGTGGCAACCAACAAGTTTATTGTTAGGAATAAGTCTGGAGGTGATGTGTACGGTTTATCGGGATATTAGAAAATAAGTTTAACTAAGAATATGTTTATAGTTGATTAAGCTCGTAGAAGACCCTCCCTCACATTAAAAAAAACTGTATTTTGAAAAAAAAACCAGTTGGTGTTTAAATTATTGTCTACCAGGTCTATTTACTGTATATGTGCATATTTTGTTACATAATACTTAAATTTGATCCTTAACATTTTTATTTTTTTTTTTTTTTAATGTGATTTCAGCCGTAGTGAACGGCAGATGCATCAATATATACAAAAGAATAATACAAATGTATTATAATGTTTGTTTATTATGCTAAGCATAATATAAATTTCCTTTAACAATATTTTACCAGGTTTGTCTTACAGGGCTATTCAGAAGCCGTCGATTAGTACTAACATATTGCTTAGTAATAATATCCTATAGCTCATGATATTAAGTTGTACATATATAACATTTCCTATATAAACATATTCTTTCTTACAGGAAAAAGTATAAGAAAATTAATTATAACGAGGTGGATAGTGATAATTTTGGAACATATTAATTCCAAATATACCATCGACACCCAATTCTTTTTTTTTCCATAAAATTGAATTATCGGAAACCTTCCAGGCTATAACATCATTTTAAATAATAGCTATTCCAAGAACATATTTGAGATTTCATCATACTTGATCAAAGAGTTTGCTATGATATTCGCCCCTATACTGACTAAATTCTTCAACTTTTCTTTGTCTGAGGGAGTCTTTCCTGATGACCTCAAAATCACAAAAACCATCCCTTTATTAAAAACAAACTCTAAAAGAACAGACCCCCAATTCTTTCAGACCAATATCCATTATACCTATTTTTTCTAAAATATTTGAAAACATTGTCCATAGCAGACTTTTTAACTTCTTGGAAATAAACAATATTTTGTCTTCCAGTCAATTTGGCTTTAGGCCCAACAAAAACACTGAATCTGCAACTGCTTTTGCGTTAACGAGCACACTCTAGGTTTATTTTGTGATATAATTAAAGCATTTGATATGGTCGATCACCAGATCATACTCTACAAGATTGAAAAATATGGAATTCGTGGTGTAGAACTTAACTGGTTTCAGTCTTAACTCACTGGCCTTGTTCAGTGCGTCAAAATTCTCAAAAATGAAAAGGTATATATGTCAAATGTTTCAACAGTCACGACGGGAGTACCTCAGGGCTCAGGTTTGGGAACTCTATTATTCTTGTTATATATTAATGGTCTTCCTGCTTTCCTTAGCATTGAACAAAATAGACTTTCTCTTACCGTTTCACTTTTTGCTGATGATACTTGTTTGATTTTTAATCACAAAAACTATCAAACCCTCTCTCAGCAGTTTCTTGCAACATCAAATCAACTTCTGGAATGGTTCACAGCTAATAAATTATATCTAAATCTTTTAAAAACAGAACTTATTGAATTTCAATCACAGATAACACAGAATGTCTCCAATCATTTCCTTCTCAATAATAATACTTTAAATAGCACATTATCTACAAAGTTTTTAGGTTTATAAATAGATTCTAGTCTAAAATGGGACACTCACAAAAATTATCTTGTAAAACAGCTTAATTCAACAATATTTGCCTTGAGGTGCCTCTCGTCATTTGCCTCCCGGATAACTGTCTAGCTGGGTTACGGTGGTTTGTTTGAGTCTAGGATGAGCAATGGAATAATCTTCTAGGGTTTCTGTAGTGCCCATTCTTTTGAAAGAATTTATCGTCTCCAGAAGAGGGCTCTAAGGGTCGTCTGGGGATTGCAACAATCATAGAGCTGTAGGGAGGTCTTCCGATCAAGTGGTACTTTTACCTTAGCATATCTTTTAGTGTATCATACAGCAGTTTTTATTTTTTTTAAAAAGAGTGACTTTTCTGTCTTAGAACACTCTGACAGTACAAGACACAAACATAATCTGACTATCAACAAATTTATATTGTCATTGTTTAAAAGCTCTTCATCCTGCCTTGGACTAAAAATATTTAATTCTATTCCTGAACATATAAAAACACAAATTAGCTTGAAATAATTTAAAATACTTTTAAAAGACCACTTGATCGGGAGAGCTTATTACAGTCTTCAAGAAGCTCTCGAGGGGGCCCCATTTTGAGGCCAGATGGGTCACTATATTATCATGATATAAACCAGTTTAGTATTATTATTGTTATATTTTTCATGATTGTAATTTTTAAATTTATTTGCTATGAATATGAATATTATTTATGTTTGCATGATATATAAATTAATTGACATGCACAGAAAACTTTAATATGTTTTATTGTGTTAATAAAGAAATTGAATTGAATTGAATTCTTGAATATTACAATTTTATCTTTATTTTTTCCATATACAAGAGATGAGGTAGTATTTTATTACTTGATAAACAATTATTTTAATATAAACGTTATATGTTAAGTTTGAATTTTATTTTAACTGTAAAACAACTCAATAGTTATTCCATTTATTTATTATTTTTCATTCAGAATTTATATTAAATTATACAAGACAGATTAACAATATAAATGAACCTACACAATTAGTAGAATATTTACTGTTTTTTATGTTTTAATAAAATATTTAAAATCCCGTACTTTTATTTTGAAGATCATGATAATATAACTCATATTAAGTCTATGGACATTTTATATATACCTGAACGCTTTAATAATGATTTAATCCACACCGGATGGTTATGACATTTCATTAATCTTGTATTGTTTAATTGCATTGATTGCCATTAATTTCACATACAATAGGTTTTTTCCACTTTATTTAATAATTAACTTATTTAAATAATAATATTTAATTAATTAATAATATTTAATAATTAACTTTAAGACGTGCAATACTTACTATTATGTATTAGGTTAACAGCGCATTCTCGTTTTAAGTACATTTGAAACCTTTAAGATCTGAATTTTGCTGACAAAACTTTTAGCTTAATTATTTTATTATTACAATTATTAAATGCGTGCCATGTAATTTTTTTTGTAATAGGATCACCTACACAATTTACGAGGAGATCGGTATGTTCGGCTTCGGTAATGCCAGTTACTAATCTCATTTACTACAATAAACTCAAACACCAAACACCACGGCATTTTTTTTTTTAGAAAAGATTGACATCAGTACATCTGTAGTGTGACAATGACTGATACAGTAGTGTGACAATGACTGATATAGTAAAGTGACAATAAAAGATACATCATTGTAACAACGACTGATTCTTTAGTGTGACAATGACTGATAGAGTAGTGTGACAATGACTTATACAGTAGTGTGATAATGACTGACACAGCAGTGTGGCAATTAAATATACAGTAGTGTGGTAATGGCTAGTACAGTAGTGTGACAATGACTGATACATTAGTGTGACAATGACTGATACAGTAGTATGATAATTACAGATACAGTAGTGTGACCGTTACTGATACAGCAGTGTGACAATGACTTATACAGCAGTGAGACAATAACTCCTTTATCAGTCATTGTATAAACAATGACTGATATCCTTGTTTATACAATGACTGATAACCTTTATCAATAGGGAGAATAAACATTCAAATAAACATGTATTAAATTCAATATGATGCTAATTCGGGGGGTCAATTTGTGCTGTGTAGTTGGGTGAAGATTCATTCTCATAAAGGACATTAAAGACATCCTTTCATATCCATATTTTGCCCTCCAATTGTCGTACATAATTTCTTTTCAACATTTTCAATTCCACAGGATAATAACAACTATTAAAATATCTTCGTCTAGAATTGAAATCTCTAAACAAGAATATTTTAATGCCATTATTGAATCTATATTATCAATAAAACCAAAACGTACTGTATCTTAAATATATTAAGTGTTGTACTACAAATGCATGGTTAAGAAACGAATTTCATTCCTGTTAACCTTAAAAAGAATTATTCATAAACCTTCGTTAAACTAATGTAAAATATGAAGTACAATTTTTATGCGTTAGAAATTTGAACTCTATATTCAATGGAAAATCACAACAAACTTAAAAATTTTATATTAATTTACATCTGTTAAAAAGGTTATGTTCTGCTGAGATTAGGGGATGACACAAAGCTGAAAGCTTCAAGGCGGGACGTAAATTTAATAATTGTTAATGAAAGTCCATTACGGAAGCTGAAGCATAATAAAAGTTTATTACGACATACTGTTACTTATTAGTTTACAGTTTATAATGTTTAATGAGCTATTATTATATACATATAGAAACATTTATCAATTATTTAAAAATGTTTTTACATTAACTGTATATGCAAATTATATTTTAAAATATCGTATTTTAATTTAAGTCAATAAAAACTTTGTTTATTAAAGAAAATAACAAGGATTATTAGTAATTTTACTTCCAGTGCTATTTTTTTTTATAAAAATGATTCATATTTGCTAAATAGTGATACCGTTAACATAAATACGCATCATTATACATAAAATAAATGACTTTAAGAAATATTTTGAACTGTTTCCATGACATTGTAATAGATTTTATAAATGCAATATAGCCAACCCACACCAACCCACCCACCCGTACACTTACAGTGTTGATGACCCACCCACCCACCCGTACACGTACAGTGGTGATGACCAACCCACCCACCCGTACACCTACAGTGGTGATGACCAACCCACCCACACACTTACAGTGGTGATGATCCTTCCATTTCAACTATATTTTCATTCAACCAGTAATTATCCAGTTTAAATGTAGTAAAACTATATTCATGTTGTTCAAACGACTGCTTCAGAACCTGTTGCTTGTATGATGGATGTTTCTGGACATGAGTAGAGCTAGACTATACACTTCTTGACGTACAGTGGCACACCTCTTCTTCACTCTATCACACAGTTGTTTCAGTCTTAAGGAGATTTTTCGTATTTTTTTGGCGTTGCTTTGGTAAGTTAAATTTAGAATTATTGAAAACCATCCTTTTTAGAAATAAAATCAGTCATTTAGAGATTAGTAAGAGCCTTTATTATACCATAATATTCAGTAAATAATATATTTTTTCAAATCAAATAAGTCATTCTTCAACACTATATTAATCTTACAAAAACTGTTTTAATAGTGCACCTGCAACTTTTTGCTTGAGTATTGCTTAGATATACGTAATAGTTTTGTGTATAACTTAAATTATGGAAAATAATCTTAAGGATTTATTAATTACCTTATTTGCTATACGCCATTATTGCAATAAAAATGCTGTAAACATAAATAATGTGCTTAAGTGACTAATATAATAATAAAAAAAAAAAAAACATACAATAGATGTATGAGTAAATTCTAAAGATTTCTGACCAGATTATATCGTATTATCTATACTGTTAGCAAATTACTAACTGCCTTATTTGCTTTAAAATATTCATACAATGTATTTACAAACATGTTAAAACTTATTTATTTTGTAAATACATAATCTAATTGTTTATTATATTCCATATTTACTTAAATATTTATCATTCAATAATTTTTTCACATCTGAATTTGGTCGAATTTGGCGTTAAGCTAGGCAAATAGTTGGATAAAAATTAATTTTTTTCTTACAAAGTGGACATAAAGATATACTTGAAACATATGATTTATGATCATTATTCATTCACTAAAAAATGAGAAATCTTAAAATGATTTGATGGCCGTCTTACTTTCTTTATTCATACCCTGTCTGAAATTCTTAAAATAATAAACTAGACGAAAAACAAGAATAATATGTTGGGTTAAAATTAATTTGCCTTAAATATATTAATTATTAAAGATATTGCCATATGTGTATTAATATATGTATTAGAAATGTTTGATAGCCATTTAAATCCAAGGTCTGTATCTAATATAAAGGTTCTTTATTGAAGGGTAAGAAATTCTTTTTAGACATAAAGTAACTATTGATAAAACTTTTAAATCTTTTATAAACAAAAATAATCTTTTATATAACAAAAAAAATATAAGTTATTTTAAAAACAGTGTTTCTATGACACGTCATGTCCCCAATTCAGTCTCCGAAACCACTGAGGATGCCACATCACACCGTGTAAAATGTTTGTTGATGTAAATATTGTATATAATACCTTGACTTGGTCGTTACCGGAAGCTTTGGTTATTAGTAATCTTAGTATTAATACAAATATCCTGGTAACTATTATTGTTGCCTTTATATTTAGTTAGTTTTCCATAAGTATTAATTTATTTACTTAGTCTCTTGCTAAATAAAGACTGACTTACACCGTGATACAGAATAAACACAATTTGATGCAGCGCGTAAATTGGAACGGCTGTGTAAACAGAAATTTCCCAGTGCTTACGACATTTGAATGCAATATAAACATCATCTCTCTGCAAATATATGTGTTTGGCATAAACAGGCAGAACTGGAATATATGAATACATTGAATTATATCAATATTTGATTACAATACTTCTTGCTTTGTCAATGAAACTGCGTAATAAGCTTGTTAATTTGAATACAATTTTGATATATTGAAAATGAAAAATATAAAATAATTTATACTATAGAATTATTTATAATATATTAAAATCTATTAGCCTTGAGGATAAAGCTTAATTATATTCTGTTTTTCGGAAGTGACAATTATTACCAGATAAACAACGGTAATTATTCTTCATTTACCGAGAGTAAAAATTTTGTTGCCATTACTTTAAGTAAACACATAAATAACTAACTCTTACATCATGATTATCAAGCAATGAGTCATTCTTATTCAAGGATTTTTACACTAGTGCTGTTATTGAAATTTGTTATTGTTATTATTTTCATTAGAAAACAGTCGAATCCGTAGAGCCCAATAAAAATAAACCTCCGAGTTCTAGAACCCATTATATTCTGCATTATAGTTTGGATTGGTAGCCCCAGATTAACTAAATTCCTTTTTTAAAGGGAGAAGTACTACTAGAATTATAATTTTGCTGCCTAGTTACGTGTAGATTACAAATTGAGGAGTAAAAATAAAGAAATTGGTTAAGGTTGTATTTTTAGGAAGATACAATGTTTTCACTATAACTTTCCTCATGTAACGTTTATAAATGTTGTTAAATTCAAAATTGCAGATTAAATTTGTGCAAAGGCCCTATGGTGTCAAGTTTCTTTGTTACCTGATTTACCTAAATTACATTTCAAGCATTGCCAGATGGATTTTAAATTCATGAGATTAAATTGGTTAATAACTGCCTAACCTGTTATTGTTAAAGTTGGAAAACATGTGTTGATGTCACTTGTGTTAGTCAAATTATCATATTTTATTTATTTTTTCATTCTATTTATTCATAAGACGCCGATCGTCAAGATATGGGCGAATATGGATTTCGATTGAGTGTGATGAGTGTAGATGAACGAATGTAGTCACTGTTACAAACTAAGGCCGACTATTCCTTAGAAAGTGTCATTAATTAATAGCCCAATGACAAATGAACAGCCGGTGGTTATCAGCTGATCCTTCTCAAAATCTATTGACTCTGATTGGGATCCAACTGACAACCTTTAGCACATGAAGCTGGAATTTAACCAACTACGCTACCGACCAATTATCTGCCATAAAAATGAAATACATAAAGTAATAGTCCAATCATGCCCTATTTATTTATATTACTCGATTTAATTATGCTAAATACCTTCTTACACATTATAAACAGACATTTCGAAGATGTATACTGCAAAAGTCAACTTGAATTCTTAAAAATCCTAATGTTCCAAAGAACTACCACCCATTTTTTCTCTTTTCTAAAAATTTAAAACAATTTTTACATAACACGCATCTACATCATTTGTTCTTTATGCCACTTACCCATACACAACCAACTTACCTTTAATAAGACTATCTTTGCTGTTATTGATTTGAGACTATAATACAATATATTAGAAAAGGAAAAGTAACAGATGCAATCTTATTTTGTGTCAGCAAGGCCTAGATGTCTAGATTATACACAGCTGTATAAAATTCAAGATAATACGAAGTGTTGAAATCCTGCAGAAATTAAAACAACTGGAATAAGTCAGAAAGTGTAACTTAACTGCTATAAACTTAAATCAAAACCCTACAATATAACTACATGAGAACCACAAGGTTCTGACATGAAACCTATTCTTTTCATACAATGTAAAACTCATCTTTCTCAGTGTATGCAAGAATCCAAAAAGACACCCTTATATGAAAACGTTACTTAGCCCTTTCTACATGGGAAATCGCCTTAAATGCTTATATATATAGTTTTTTATTTATTTTGGCCTGGCAAGATCATCCAACAGATTAGTATTTAATCAAGAAAATACACGACATCAGGTTTTAGGAAATAAAAATAGTGCAGTGAGCACCGAGGCATCGAATCTCTAGAAGAAGTGAAATGTTTGGGTGTAATTGCTTACAAAAATTAACACGGACTTTTTATATTAACCTTCCATATTTAAAGGTAAACATGAGTCTGTAGTAATATAATTAAACAAAACCATTAGTAAAACCAAAATGAGTAACAGTTGTATACTTACTTATCTTTTGTGGGTTTTGCTACTCAACCTGCACCGGCCGGATTGGCACTAAATTACTGTTGATTACCCCTCTCATACTGTCTTCCTAGAAAATATTATCGTTTTAGAACGTCCAACGTTTATAGAAAAAGGTTAAACTTTTGCGGGCATGTAACCGATTTTTACCGATCATATATTATCACTATTTATTTACTAACTGTGATTAGGTGAAACGTATACAGGCTATGAGAAAAATTGAATATTGAGCCAATGTTGAATTGGTTAATTTTTAAACAATTTAGTAGTAAATATTTTACACATACCGTAATAATTTGTTAAGTATAAAGAAATTTCTTTATTTATAACAACATATATGTATATATTTTAATGTTGCATTATTTGAAAGTATAAACAAACTATAGTCAATAATCGTAGTTGTGTGTGTTTCTAAAGGAGACCCAAGGTTAGCTAACCATGTTGTTCAAGTTGTGCAAGATTGTTACATATATGTACCATGGTTATAAATCTATACTATATCTAGCCACCACCTGGCTGATGGATAAATATACTGGTAATTTATCCAACATTGAACTACTTCGTTATTTGTAGATGTAAATAACTTAGCATTGAGACAGTATAGCAAGATAAATTTTATAATTTATGATTTATATTGAAATTTTAAATAAAATTAAATATAATAAACAAAATGTATGGAAGGTTTGAACAATAAAGTATGCCATACAGTGCGCTACAAGAGTCTCATTATATTTCGTCATGGAGTAATGATACACCCATGTAATGTCACCACAGGTCATTAATAATTTTACAAAAACTAGGGCAGCTACTTACACAGTTGTAGCAAATAAACAAGGCATGACCTGTAGTCCTCCCTACTGACCATTTACCTTTAACTACATACATTTCAACAGCAGCGAAAATTATTTGTTTGTATAATATATTGAATAATTTGTTGACAGCAAAACCATAATAATATAACCACAATAAAATTATAATTTAATCCAGTGAAGAAAAAAAAAGAACACATTTTATACATAAAAAGTAAATAAAGGGATTTTTTTTGAAGGATGACAGCATTTTGAAATACGGTATATATATTCCAAGTTATTTACTTCATTTTTATAATTTGTGTAGGTCTACGGAATAAATAAAGTTGTCCCAAAACATACCCAGGCCAATAATAATATTTTTTGAATAATGTAGAAATGTACCTACATTTTACATTATTATTTTTTTATGAGGCTAGTTTCCATTACTCTTACAAAAACCTCCTTAGTAAATATAAGTTACTTGCAATTATTATGGTGATGTTTAAAATAAAACAGTAGTCACAACTTCATATATGTAATAATGAGGGTAAAAAATCATACACGTCTTTACACATAGCCACATGTTTTTATAAATAAGTAAAAATAGAGAAAAATTACACATTTTAACAAAAAAAATATAATATAACATTTGTTTTCCTACATTACGCCAACATTAATGGTATTTACATTTAAAATATCAAGTCTTAAATAATTGATGCAAGATATTTTTATGCCTGAAAGCATTGTTGTCTGAGCACTTTTTACCCAGATAACAATGCTTTCAGCCACAAAAGGTAAGTTTTCCTTGATATTTATTTATCATCCGATATTTTATAGTCACATACTATTATATTTGGCTTAGTGTATTCTAAAAATATATTCTAAAACATATAGTTTGCCTAAACCTCCTTGGGTCAAATGTAAAGTTTTTGGTACTTGACTTTGACATACATAGACAGCCGCCTTTTTTAAACTGATGATCTTGGACATTTAGCCTTCTTAGACGAGTTGTGTCTATGTAAGATCAACGATCATACCAATATTGAATATTTTGTATTTGATTATTTTTGAAATATTTAAATAAAAAAACACTTAGAAAGAAAACGAATAGAAAACGGACACATATGGCAATATCTGCTTGTATTGCCATTACAAACAATTATTTAAAATATGCGACATTGAAAGGATTTATTTAACGTCACCTTTAAAACTAAAAAGAATAACTGTTGTAACATATTTTATAGTTAAAACCTATTATTTATGAATGTATGTTATCTTTTTAGCTTAATACATAGCTTTTTATAAATAACCGTCCATGATATTCAAAATCCATTACATAATATAGGCAAGTCAAAGGGGTTGATGAAACAAGGTTTGCTAGAGACGATTAGCCTATCTACTCTCTTATACCTATCCACTAAACCTAACTTAAATTAGCCTATATAATGTCTTTAGAAAATTATATAATACATGTTTGATTATTATTCATAAATGTATCAAGAGAAAAAGTGTAATAATAATTCACTTCATGCAGGGTTTGATGTTTTATAATAATTTTCATAGTATCTAAAATCTATTAATACGACGTTTTTGTATAATATACATAAATTTTTCTTATTGGCTCTTTTCATTGGTAGAAGAATCTTTGTAGTAATAAGTTACTCTAAAAACAAAAACACAGAAAACTTATCCAAATATGTATGGACAAAATTTTTGAGTTAATTGATTTATAATAGTATATACAAATAATATTATTTATGTATATTAAATATATTTATTTATTTAATATTACTCGCATTGATATTCTATTAATTTTATTAATATTCATTAATATTAAATATTTTTAAGTAATACGCTTGCAAAAACGTAAGTACTAAGTTAATATTGATGTTAAAGAAACAGAGTTTGTATCTAAAGTGTTTATTAATCATTCTTAAAATGTCCAAAATGATTTTTCAATTAATCAATAAATTGTGGATTAATAAGCAGTTTTTTACGTTATGATTAACATCGGATGATTTTGGCTGAATATTAATCCTGTACTTTTTAATCTGCTTTATGTATCTCCTTCCATGGTACTCAGATATTTTATTTATTACTAAGAGAAATAAATTGTGGAGCAAATATTGTTCTATTTTGTTTATTTAACTAAAAAAAGGAGTAGCGTTTTAAAGTTCAAACACTTAAAGAAAGAAAAGTTAAAACACACCCAGTTAAAATAATATGGATTGTAACTAGTACATAACTTTACATTACTGAAACTTGTTGACTGATATTGACTATGATAATATGTATGGCTATGATGTTTTTCAATTAAACATGAATCCCTAAGATTCCCCCAAAGACCTACTGTGGGCTGATGATCCCTTCAGTAACCACAGCCAGCTGGTATGTGTGTACAATACTTTACAAGATACATAGTTGTTATTACAACACAGACCACAATAACTGAACTCACTGCAATAAAATGGTAGAAAGGGAAAACCTCTCTTGTAATATCACATTTATGAATAACCTATACACGATCACAAAGAACTACTGGGGTGTGCTGGTCACCTTAGTAACCACAGCCCACTGGTATGTGTGTACAATACTTTACAAGATACATAGTTGATATTACAACACAGACCACAATAACTGAACTCACTGTAATAAAATGGTAGAAAGGGAAAACCTCTCTTGTAATATCATATTTATGAATAACCTATACACGATCACAAAGAACTACTGGGGTGTGCTGGTCACCTCAGTAACCACAGCCCACTGGTATGTGTGTACAATATTTTATATGTTACATAGTTGATATTACAACACAGGTCACAATAACTGACCTCACCGCAATAAAATGGAATAAAGGGAAAACCTCTCTTGTAATATCACATTTATGAATAACCTATACACGATCACACAGAACTACTGGGTTGTACTGGTCACCTCAATAACCACAGCCCGCTGGTATGTGTGTACAACACTTTACATGTTACATAGTTGTTATTACAACACAGGTCACAATAACTGACCTCACCGCAATAAAATGGAATAAAGGGAAAACCTCTCTTGTAATATCACATTTATGAATAACCTATACACGATCACACAGAACTACTGGGGTGTGCTGGTCATCGCAGTAACCACAGCCCACTGGTATGTGTGTACAATATTTTACAAGATACATAGTTGATATTACAGCACAGATCACAATAACTGACCTCACCGAAATAAAATGGTAGAAAGGGAAAACCTCTCGTGTAATATCACATTTATGAATAACCTGTACACGATCACAAAGAACTTCTGGGGTGTGCTGGTCACCTCAGTAACTATAGTTCACTGGTATGTGTGTACAACACTTTACATGTTACATAGTTGTTATTACAACACAGATCACAATAACTGACCTCACCGAAATAAAATGGAACAAAGGGAAAACCTCTCTTGTAATATCACATTTATGTATAACCTGTACACGATCACAAAGAACTTCTGGGGTGTGCTGGTCACCTCAGTAACCATAGGCCACTGGTATGTGTGTACAACACTTTACATATTACATAGTTGATATTACACCACAGACCACAATAACTGAACTCACTGCAATAAATTGGTAGAAAGGGAAAACCTCTCTTGTAATATCACAATTATGAATAACCTATACACGATCACACAGAACTACTGGGGTGTGCTGGTCATCGCAGTAACCACAGCCCACTGGTATGTGTGTACAATATTTTATATGTTACATAGTTGATATTACAACACAGGTCACAATAACTGACCTCACCGCAATAAAATGGAATAAAGGGAAAACCTCTCTTGTAATATCACATTTATGAATAACCTATACACGATCACACAGAACTACTGGGTTGTGCTGGTCACCTCAGTAACCACGCCCACTGGTATGTGTGTACAAAACTTTACATATTACATAGTTTATATTACACCACATACCACAATAACTGAACTCACTTCAATAAAATGTTAGATTAAGAAAACCATCCTTGTAACACATAATTAACATTAACATGTTAACAGGAAAACACTCCGTGTTGGGGGGAGGGTGTTATATTTTTTAAAAGTTTTTTTTATTAATTTTTTTAATAGTGGACTCTCCTGTATTAGCACTTAATTTCATAATTTGTTTATTGAAACTGTTCTTATATAATTAGTCTTATATTAATAACAATTGTGAGTTTGTAAACGTATAAAATTAATATGAATATTATGTTTAACTAAAGTGGGTATACAAAGTAAGAAAATGATTTCTTAGCATTGAGATCAAAATTTTTTTTCAAACATTAACCTTTTCTGAGACTCTAATCAATGTGTGATTAAAAGCCATATTCTATTAATACATGTAATATAAATTAATACATAAATAATACTTATTACTGTACGTTTATTGTTTCAGAATGTAGAATCTGTCTAATTACGTAGAAGTTTTGGATTGTCTACAATTGTTAATAATAGCATGTTATAAGATTTGAAAAGATGTCGTAGATTGAGAATGTTTTTCCTCTGTAAGAGGAGCAAGCAGATTAAAGCTGCAGGAGTATTGACGTTACTCGCTTATGTTTATCCTTATCGTGTAAACGTTTCTCCACTCAGCATCCCATTAATGTACTGATGTGTTTGCTTTAATGGTAAATGTTTATTTGACAATTTTAATGCATATTGTCATATCTGTTATAAGTAATTCATTGAATTATTGAACAATATTGAAAGATAACAATGCAAAGAAAATTCATTAGTTTATAATTAAATAGCCTATGTTTACAAATATCTTTTACTTTTAAGCAATTATCAAGCAAAACCCTTTCATCCACAATAAAAATAAAATTTTAGGACTTTTACCAAGTTGGTGCTATACAGTACACTTAATTAAATGCGGATATTCAAAATGTAACTAACGCTAGTCTCTTGTGACTTTTTTTTAAACAGTAATATTTTTAATAATAAATGTTACATATATTTAATTATATTATGATGAGTGTGTGATATACAGTCAGCTTGTATTTACAAAATTTAGTTGCATTAATTATAATTTAAAATTCAAATGCCATTATGTAACACCATATTTATTAGTTTACAAATAGGATATCATAACTTTAAGCAACTTGGCTGATTAGAATCTACAGTTTCCGGTGACAACCGCGTCAAGGTACTATCTACAATATTTACAAGATGACCAGACGTTTCGCTCATACTGTGATGTGGCATCCTCAGTGGTTTCTCTGAGACTCTGAGACTAAATATTGTAGATAGTACCTTGACGCGGTTGTCACCGGAAACTGTAGATTCTAATTATGACACCGGCCGCTTAAGCCTAAGTTCTAAGATTAATTTGGCTGATGTTTACTACGTGATTCACATATTTGCACAGACATATTTTGTAATTTTTGTTGTCAATAAAAGGACAGGAGATATCATTTATCAATTGCCTTTTAATCTTTATTTATGAATGATAAATATATGATGTATATAATTATCAACCTTAGAAAATTAACACATATAATTTACATTTTTGTTCATTAATCCCAATAATTAAGGATTGTTGATGTTTTCAACGCTAGTTATTGTTATTGTTAAGATCAGACATTTTATCTTTGATATTATATTTACTATACAAGTTTTAATATATATAATTCCATTCCAAAATAAATATCGATAAATCACTAATTTGATGGTTAGTGATTTATTGATCATAAACCATCAAGAAAAATTATTTACCTCCATGAGTCTATGATATTATCATAATCTGGAATTATACACTGTCAATATCACTTTCAATAATATCAGCTGAACCTATTAATAAAACACCTAAAAAATACTAAAAAAACTGTATTTTTCAGTTTTTCGGAAAGTATTTTTATTATTTTTTTAGTTAAGTTGTTTAGGTTAAATTTTTAATATTTTTTTTTTAGTTTTGCGTTGAGTTTTTGTCAAAACTTCAGTTCAGTTTTTCAGGTTAGCTTTTGTCAAGTTTTATAGTTTAGAAGTTTTTAGGTCAGTTCTTTTCGAGATTTTTTGTTGAGTTTTTTATTTTAGTGTTTTAGGTTCGTTTTTCAGTTGAAGAATTTCGGCTAGCGCTTTCCACAGTAGGGAGGGGATATGGAATCCCGTATAACCCAATAACTATGCTTATTACCTAAACCTTTGTTCAGTCTTTAATCAAGAGTTTTACATAAATAATTGCTAAATAACTGCACGTTTCAGACATGAGAAGATTCCCTGCATGATCTGTTGAAGTTAAAAGTCAACAAATGTTAACGACAATTTTAGTACGATTTTTTTTGTCAAAAATTGTTGTCAACTCCATTGTAAACGCAGCTTAATAATGTCACTTATGGAAAAACGAGTCCAATGTCTAGGAAGACCTTGTCACCTACTTAACGTACGTTTCAGAGGCAACTATCTTACGTAAGATTTAACAGGTCCACACACAACGTACGTCGTAAAAAACCCACTCATCCACCTAACGAAAACAATGGGCACTCAGCCACCCCAAGTAATAATTGCCGGATTTCCCCGCCGACTAAATAAATCGTAGGAGACCCACCCACCCTCTTAACAAGTCCATCCGACTCAACGCCTTGAGGGGCTCTCTTAACCACATAAAGTTCGACTCATTAAGTAACTGTTTCATATAAGTCTTGCCAGGCCCTCCCAACTAAACAAAGTACATCGTAAGAGATACACCTACTCACCACCACACCAAGCCTAGTTCGAAACTGGTTCTAAGGTTAGCTGAAATTATGAGAAAAACTTTGCAACACCAACCGGACCATGCCATGTGACGGTGAGTTTGATCATAGTGAAATGGGGATAGCTCGTACTTCATTTCTAGTAATCTTAAGTGAAGCATGTAAAAAATAAGATAATACTAGTCCAATTTTTAATATTGATTTTTACAATGCCTGAACTAAACTATATAAGAAACTATTATAGAATATTTTATCTATAATTAACCTGAAACAGTTTGATTCAGAACGTTATACTTGATTCTTGGATAAGATATATGTAAGTGTTCATATGCGCTTTTGACTTAGAATGGAAAGCGGTACAACGTTTTTCAGACACTGATTTTATTAGGGTGGTTACTTTGATTGAATATATCTCTCAACGGTATGTAGGTCTGCACTTAGGTGTGAATTAGTCTGTCATTTCAGAGTCCTGGAATTGATATCAGCATTTAGGTATGCTTCACGTAAGAAAATGGAAAGGCCACTCAAGGTCCACACTCGCACTTTGAGGACCGGCTCTTATGAGTTATTGCACTACGTAATTCCTTTTATTTTGTGGAAGAACTTCAAAATGACCTAATTCAAGCAACTGCAACTTATGTTTCTGATCAGACTATCAGAAATTTACTAAAGTATGCTTGATTCAGGTGTCTATGAAACAGTTAAATTACCAATCTTTGTCGTATTTTTACCAAAGTTAGTTTTAAAGTTTTTAATTTTTACGTTGGATTATGGCTTCGGCTTTTAATAAAGGTCTAATAGAATTAATAGTTTTTTTACAAAATTTAGTTAGGTGTACTAAGACGCTCGTAAGTTTGATAGCTATCATACTTTATCATAATAAAATTTAACATATGCATAAATTATTAAGATATACTTGAAGTTGTAGACTCAGTCATACAAGAAATAAATATTTGGGTGATTTATTTGTGACTATGTAGGTTTTTGTAGGGTGTAAAACGAAGTTAATAAATATATTTAACCACAGTAACAATGCTACCCTAAGGAAACCTACATAATGTTGGTAACTGACACCAACCTGGGACCATGTAACTTTTTATTTAAGTTTAACAAATGTATTAGACTATGAAAAAATTATTATGATTTTGTATAAATGACTATATAACAAATTATTGTTGAAAACTATCTGTGGTGGGCACAGCAATTAGCTCCCACAAAGGTCAACAATTCAAAGTGATAGTGGGAGCATTTCTAAATGTTGATTGATACATTTCCAGAACCTACTCGACGTCATATCTTTATAATAGTGCTTTGATTTAAAGTGTTATCATAGCGCCTAACGCTTATTTTATAGTTAAGTAAAATAGTTGGTATTGTATGTTTTACTAAATTTTTACTATAGGAAAAGAAGAGTGTAGTTTTTTTATGTGAATTGGGAATGTGCGTATGTATATATTAAATCAATATTAATATTATAGGTACTTTTTACGTTTAAATTTTTTTTAAAGATATTATATCAATTTTCTTTCATAATTACAAAATTATGTCTATTTTATATGTTTCTAAGCAAAACAACTATGCCTCCTAAACGGACATCTTTACTGAAAAGTGATACGCAGCCATTAAAGAAGGGAAGAAGTGGTTAAAGGGGAAAGTGATACATTGTAAGACAAATGATATCCTTAGGAAATCTCTGAACACTTTTATTACACAGGTACTAAAAGTGATGTTTGTACAGTTCTAAAAGTTGTCAATAAACATTTGCCAGTAAAGTATTTGTATAGTTTTTCTTTTTAGTTTAAAATCTTTTTTTATTATAAGTTAAATTATTATGTAAGAATATTATGCCGATACCGTATATTTCATTATAAATTATAATGTTTAAGTAGCTCCTCAAACATACAATTATAAAAAATACGAGCCACATTTAAATAGTCTTAGTATGTAGTATATTTTAATACTATAAGTAATATTTTGATTAAATACATGTCAATACTAGAACATATTATACTATTAAACAAATATTAAAATATTTGAAGTCCTAAATATTACCAAAAATTATCTTTTAAATGTAGCACAACTAAAATTCAATATTATTCGAGAATACGTAGAGAAGTTATTGTAATATTCAAATAAACAATAAAACGGAATAATAATATTTTAAAATATCTAGTGATAATTAATTCTCACAATATGCGTAAATAACAAGTTTATATATTTTAGTTATCGTTAATACATGAACAAAACTATTAATTAAACTCAAACATAAGTAATTTTAATCCATTTTTAACTTTACTTTATATGAAAACCATAAATATTTATAATTAATTCTTATTTACTTACAACAGAATGAAGTCTTAGGCCAATAAAAATATTATATAAATGTATATAAACGTTAGAAACCTTACAATATACTCTACATAGTAGTGCATGTAATTGAAATACTGCTGGTATATATATTTGCTTTTAGAGATATATTTAAATCTCTTTGCCAGTTATCCTTCTTATTTAACCTCTTATAAATGTAATTAAGCATTAATTCCAATGTAACTGACCAACAAATAATTTTAGCAAAAGTAATGGTAGAAATGAAGTATATTAATACACTTAATTAATATATGAGTAAATTAATTTACTTTATTTCTATCACTACTGTAAAACGAGGATAAAAGTAATAAAATTTCAAATAATATCGTTCAGCAAAATTTACGATTAAAACAAACATTTATAAATAAAATATTTGATAACCTATGTAAAACGTTATATTCATTAATACGATGTATTTATCAAATTTACTAATACATATTTATTAAGTCAATAAACACTAATCGCTATCAAGTAGTATAAAAATATCAACTAAAATAACATTTAGCTTTGGTGTTTTACATAATCAATTTTAATCATAGTGTGCACTCCCCTGTATTAGTCTGTTATTTCTCCATTCATTTTATTTATATGACTGTCAGAGAGTTTATATAACTTTGAATATAGTACAATTTATTTAATACGATTCTTAAATTGGAAAAGAAATGTAAGAATATCATTAAAATAACTATTGAAAATTAAATAAAATATTTAAAAATCAATAATATTCATAGTAAAACAAAGCGCCACTTTGTTTAAAACAATATGTCTTAATTTCGTGGTTTTCAAATAATACTTATTTACCACATGAATTTATTGCATACAAAATAATTTAGTTTAGTTATAACTTATTTTAGAAATGTTGAATACATTTATTGGGTAATTAGTTATTATTTATATATTATTTAGCAATATATGTTCAATGATTTTTTAGTGATTTTATATGTTTAATAAACTGAAGCTCCAGGAAGAGTTGACCTCACCTTAGAGCTCCGATGCCTGACATAGAAAATTACAACCACTTACTTTGGACAAGAGTATGGTTTACGATGGTTTCTAGTATACTAGTGAATGTAAAATTAAATAATTCAAGGTGTGTATTCTTTAAATAATAAAAATAAACAATACCATTCTTCATTTATTTACTGTAAAAGTATGTTTTGGATTATAAAGAAAATAATTATAACTTTATTCTTAATTTATTAGTTTACAAAGTGTAAGTCACCCAATATGATCATGTGTAAACTTCAATTGAACTGTCCCTTTACAAAGAGTAAGTCACCCAGTATGATCATGTGTAAACTTTAATTGAACTGTCCCTTTACAAATTGTAAGTCACACAATATGATCATGTGTAAACTTCAATTAAACTGTCCCTTTACAAAGTGTAAGTCACCAAATATGATCATGTGCAAACTTCAATTGAACTGTCCCCCTACAAAGTGTAAGTCACCCAATATGATCATGTGTAAACTTCAATTGAACTGTCCCTTTACAAAGTGTAAGTCACTGAATATGATCATGTGTAAACTTCAATTGAACTGTCCCTTTACAAAGTGTAAGTCACCCAATATGATCATGTGTAAACTTCAATTGAACTGTCCCTTTAAAAAGTGTAAGTCACCCAATATGATCATGTGTAAACTTAAATTGAACTGTCCCTTTACAAAGTGTAAGTCACCCAATATGATCATGTGTAAACTTCAATTGAACTGTCCCTTTACAAAGTGTAAGTCACCCAATATGATCATGTGTAAACTTCAATTGAACTGTCCCTTTACAAAGTGTAAGTCACCCAATATGATCATGTGTAAACTTCAATTGAACTGTCCCTTTACAAAGTGTAAGTCACCCAATATGATCATGTGTAAACTTCAATTGAACTGTCCCTTTACAAAGTGTAAGTCACCCAATATGATCATGTGTAAACTTCAATTGAACTGTCCCTTTACAAAGTGCAGGTAACCCAATATGATCATGTGTATACTTCAATTGAACTGTCCCTTTACAAAGTGTAAGTCACCCAATATGATCATCTGTAAACTTCAATTGAACTGTCCCTTTACAAAGTGTAAGTCACCCAATATGATCATGTGTAAACTTCAATTGAACTGTCCCTTTACAAAGTGTAAGTCGCCCAATATGATCATGTGTAAACCTCAATTGAACTGTCCCTTTACAAAATGTAAGTCACCCAATATGATCATGTGTAAACTTCAATTGAACTGTCCCTTTACAAAGTGTAAGTCACCCAATATGATCATGTGTAAACTTCAATTGAACTGTCCCTTTACAAAGTGTAAGTCACCCAATATGATCATGTGTAAACTTCAATTGAACTGTCCCTTTACAAAGTGTAAGTCACCCAATATGTTCATGTGTAAACTTCAATTGAACTGTCCCTTTACAATCTACCAAATTATTTATAAAAACTGCTTTATATGACAGCTTTTTAATATAGAGACGAGGAATGTATCGTTTGGTGCTTGCTTAAAAGACAATGTAATAAAGTTAAACATTATAACAGTAGGTCAAATTGTGGACCTATTTTTGCTAAACTAGGAAAAACTACATAGCTTATAAGATCATAATTTGTATAAGATTTTTGTCAGTTTATAATGAGAATCGTATAAATATTGTATACATTTGATATATATTTATTATATTCTTCTTTGAAATAATGTTACTATATGTGTTACAACTTTACTAAATATTATTTTCACAAATACTATTCTGAAGAGGTTTTTTATTCATTACATAATACTTTCATAAAATCGAGAATAATTCTAAGCTAAAAACACTAAAAGAATAAATTATATCGTATGGAATTTATTTTAAAGAACATATTCTACTTAATTTAATTGTATTATTAAAAAACATATTTATTTACGTCTTAGGCATACTGGCTCTTATAATAATCGTTTTATAAGTAAAACTCTCACACATAATAATAACCGTTCATGAGATTTTATTGAACAAAATAAAATGAGTTCTACCGCTCCATTACACTTGATTTTGTATTTACCTCTAACAAACTGAAACAAACTGAAATAAGCATTCAGTAAAAGCATTAAATTAACATTTAAGGCAATAAATATAAACTAGTAATTCGTTCCTGAGGTTCTGTATCCAAAGAAGGGACTAGTATAGTGAGACATCAGAGTTTATTTTGTTCTTGATTAACATGATTATTCCAAAATTTGTTCTTGGATATTGTATAATATTCAAGCATATGTAGTACAATATATGTATGTTACTCTTTATTACTTATATGCTTTTAAAAGGGAACATATCCAGAAAATCATATTTTGGGAAATATTTATTGTGAATCAGATCTTATCGTTCAATTTATCTTATATTCTTACAAATATATATTTTTATTTATCCTCATTAACTCAGTCAAAATACCCTAGCTCAATCATTATCTCATCTAGTAAATAAAATAATGTACTGATTTAAACATTTGACAGATATATATTTCTATACAAGGAGTGTTTTTGCAAGTTAACATATTTAGTTTGATTTCATATTAAATGTTATTGTGGTAATTATTATTTAAAAATGTATAATAATCCAAAGTGTAAAGTGATATTTATGTTAATACAGTACTAAACTATGATTTTTTACTTAAATGTTAACTCTATGTAATATTATTGTTTTATTTAATTACATTAGCAAATAAATCTTAAGGATATCTAGTAATGTAGTAAAATAATGATAAGTTAGTAAAAAAAATGTAGTTGTAATAAACTTAATTTTAAATAAATATATATATTTTTCAAACATAATACTCATATTATATACTTTCAGGGATACAATGTTTTTCTAAAATCACTCAAATAATATATTTTCAGAGGCGAGGACCAATATTGTGATAGTGATATAATTAAACGTTATATATGTAGGATAGCAAACAGTTATGAGAGCAAACACCATCTTGGAGCGTTTATGTCTGCAGTGTTTATCCTCACTGAACACAGCTGATTACGTTTATACTGCCCTACATTTTACTACTGGATGAAAATGATAATCTACTATATAGTGATATGATGATTAAATATATTAAGTATTGTTTATACTATTTATACAACCTTGTAATTTAGTTTGTGGGTGAGCTGGTAGCCGAGCGATAGAAAACGTTAGGACTTTAAGCCTGTGTTAGGGAGATCTGGTTCGAATCTGGCCTAGACTGGAAGATTAATGAGTAAAAATTACCTTGTACTGTACTGGTTCACACACCTTCCCCCCCCCTCCCTCTCTCTCTCTCTCTCTCTTTCTCTCTCTCTCTCTCTCTCTCTCTCTCTCTCTCTCTCTCTCTCTCTCTCTCTCTCTCTCTCTCTCTCTCTCTCTCTCTCTCTCTCTCTCTCTCTCTCTCTCTCTCTCTCTCTCTCTCTCTCTCTCTCTCTCTCTCTCTATCTCTCTCTCTCTGAATATTTTTTTTCGCACATATCAACTATCTATGTCAAGTGGGCAGAATAACGTTGAGAAGAAGATCCTCTCCTTTAGAAAGACTTAAATTTGGGATGTTTTTTATAGTACACATGGTTTTATGCATTTACGTGCGCAAAAACATTGCATAAACTATTCGTTTAGATACAATTTCAAAATCTTAAAGAAAAATTAAAAATCAATATAAACATGAAAATTACCTCGATGGATGGAATAAAGGTATTTAAATTAAAATATTTTTTTTTTTAAATATATATTATCTAAAGTGTAAAATGTGTTATTTTTATAAAATGTAATATATTTTAACTTTTTGTATTATTTATCAAATTTGTATGTAAAGTAACACATACTTTTGCTTTAAAATAGTATTTTGTTTTTCAATAATTTATAATTCTTTACTTTTAGTGTTTACTTAGTTCTTATACAACTAGATAAATCTAATTCATGTTTGTATTAAATTAAAGTAAGTAGATTTTATAAGTTTTCATGAAAAATTTCTAATATCCCAGCTTTGAATTTAAATTAAAACATTTAAATAGACTATTGTTATATTTTGTTAATATTTCTGTCTTATAGTAATTGTTCATTTTAAACCAGACGTATAGTTAAAAAGCATTTAAAAAGTTAAAAGCTCTTCTTATTTTACGATGTGAAGTTAGGGGTATTAATCCGTGTGTAACTCTCAACATTGCTTAAATGGAGTATTAATTTTTAAATAAAATATATTTAAATAATTTTTAAGTAAAATATATTTTCATATAAATACAAAAGCATGACATTACTCAGGTGTCTAGTTTGGTAAACACACACACACACACACACACACACACACACACACACACACACACACACACACACACACACACACACACACACACACACACACACACACACACACACACACACACATATATGTATATATATATATATATAATGTTCAAGTTTAAAATAATTGACAATGAGAGGTGTATTAAGTATAACTGATGACAGTCTTAATTCAGGTACGTTAAAAGGTAGCTTAATATTGGACTCCTCCAACACATAGATGCTTTTTCATGTTCTATACTCGTACATATCCAATAATATATTAAAATTCTAAATAACTAATCCAGCACTGGTGTTAGTTTTTACTAAAATGCTAAAATAGTTTATTTCTTATAATACTCTGCTTATATAAAATCAAGATAATTTTCTGTCTTCTGATAATAATAATGGTTATTCTTTTTTATGTTTGGTTTAATTTTACCCTCAAAACTGAGTAATCTAGAACTATTTTGTCTCTTCCTTATTTAACTTAAAATTCACTCGAAAAATCAGTAACTTACGTAAAATTACTTGTTAAAATAAATATACAAACATAATAAGATTTATACTACTATAAAATAAAAATTGTACTTACTTTTAAACTATTTTTTTATCTATTCTTTAGACACCGATCGTAGAAATAAGGGTGAAAATGGGACCCAAAGTTTATCTTTTAAATTATATTTTATGCGTACAGTAATATTTTAAATATTCGTAAGCTGGACTACCTAAATTCGGAGAGTATGACAAAGTGAAGAAGAAGAAAGTGCTGATTCGATAAAAACTTATCCTATTTGTCTATTTAAAAAATGTACTGCCAGACTGATGCATTCATGACACACTGACACGCCAAGTCTTTCTGAAAGATGGGGGCAGCAAACAGTCTTGCCAGACTGGTATGACGATCTTGGCTGCTAGTCTGACGTGGTAAGCCTAGCTGGCAGATCCATGTTACATCACATGGACGATTCCATCACCAAATAGATTGCCAGACTGACGTCCAGCCTGCATCCAGACTGGTGCGGATAGCTTCCTTAGCATACTGACGAGGCAAGTCTGCCCAGCTGACTAGCAATTAATCGCCGGCTAACATCATTGGGACTGTCTCTCGCCACATCAACTCTAATTGCCTGAAAGATTAATGGTCACTAAATCTGAAGTAGAACTTACCTCTTTTGTTAGGCTAACGAACTGAGCCCATGAATTGTACAGTACGTTGTTCAGAGTATTACTTGTTATATTGGTTAAATTCAATAGTAAATCGGGAATCTAACATGTATATGAATAAAGTAAACAATCAATCTTGTTTTATACCCAACTGGCAAAAATAATATGTTTATAAATTCAAAGAAAAACTGCTGATAGATTTTTGGCAGCTAGATAAGTGTTGGATTGGTATTTTAAAATCATAAATATATAAATGAATTTAAACTCATCTTGCCCTTAAAATGTTTGTTGATTTGTATTTTCGTATTATATTTATTTGTTCACAACAAAATATCACGAAACATAATTATAATTTCGCTTTTAAAAAACTGTTAGCACTTTATACTAGTTTTGTTTGTGTAAAGAATTATTTGCGTTGTGTCAAACATAATTTTTTTGAAGAAACGTCTATAGAATCCTTTTAGAGATAACTTAAAATAATCTTTTTTGGAAAAGTGCTGATATTCTTCTAAACTTTATTCATTTCATTCCCAATAGACTATTAATCTCCATCGAAAAATCACTGACAGAAAGGAGGGACAACCAGTATTGTATAAGTTGATCCCATAAGTGGTATAGACCCACCCGCCCAACCTAACACGTACAGTGGTATTGGTCCAACCGGCCACCCTTACACGAATAGTGGTATTGACCCACTCGCCCACCCTTACACGTATAATGGTATTGACCCAACCTTACACGTCAGTGGTATTGACCCACCCGGCCACCCTTAGACGTATAGTGGTATTAACCCAACCTTAAACGTACAGTGGTATTGACCCAACCGGCCACCCTTACACGTATAGTGGTATTGACCCACTCGCCCACCCTTACACGTATAATGGTATTGACCCAACCTTACACGTCAGTGGTATTGACCCACCCGGCCACCCTTAGACGTATAGTGGTATTAACCCAACCTTAAACGTACAGTGGTATTGACCCAACCGGCCACCCTTACACGTATAGTGGTATTGACCCAACCTTACACGTACAGTGGTATTGACCCACCCGGCCACCCTTACACGTATAGTGGTATTGACCCACCCACCCAACCTTACACGTATAGTGGTATTGACCCAACCTTACACGTACAGTGGTATTGACCCACCCGGCCACCCTTACACGTATAGTGGTATTGACTCAACCTTACACGTACAGTGGTATTGACCCACCCGGCCACCCTTACACGTATAGTGGTATTGACCCAATCTTACACGTACAGTGGTATTGACTTACCCGGCCACCCTTAAACGTATAGTGGTATTGACCCACCCACCCAACATTGCACGTACAGTGGTATTGATCCACCCGGCCACCCTTACACGTATATTGTTATTGACCCACTTGCCCAACCTTACACGTACAAATTGATCCACCCACCCAACCTTACACGTGCAGTGGTATTGACCCACCCAGCCACCCTTACACGTACAGTGGTATTGGACCCACCCGCCCAACCTTACACGTACAGTGAGTATTGACACACCCGGTCACCCTTACACGTACAGTGGTATTGGACTCACCCGCCCAACCTTACACGTACAGTGGTATTGACCCACTCGCCCACCCTTACACGTATAATGGTATTGACCCAACCTTACACGTACAGTGGTATTGACCCACCCGCCCAACCCTACACATACAGTGTTATTGGACCCACCCGCAAAACCTTACACGTACAGTGGGTATTGACCCACCCGGTCACCCTTACACGTACAGTGGTATTGGACCCACCCGCCCAACTTTACACGTACAGTGGTATTGACCCACCCGCCCAACCTTACACATACAGTGGTATTGGACCCACCCGCCCAACCTTACACGTACAGTGGGTATTGACCCACCCGGTCACCCTTACACGTACAGTGGTATTGGACCCACCCGCCCAACCTTACACGTACAGTGGGTATTGACCCACCCAACCTTACACGTATAGTGGTGTTGACCCACTGACCCTTCCTCACACGTACATTGGTATCAATTTTGCTTGGCAAGGATTTTAGCTTGAGCTAACTATAATTCAGGCTAGGCTCAAAGTCCTGACACCTCATTCTGCTTGGACAACGGCTCTACCTAATAATACAAGTACAATGCCTTTTAAATGATTACTTAAAACGTCATATAAAAGCTTAAAAAGTATATATTAGACGTACATTTAAAGTCTATTAATCTCGTTTTTACTATGAGACTAAAATAATGGTCTAATAGAATAAATGCAAACTATAGAAACATATAAATGATAAATTTTTTTCTTTGCAGTTTTATCTCATAGCTATAGTTCCTTTAGCGTTTATAGGGTCTATTTAATAAAACTCTAGAATTTATAGAAAATACTTTTAAAATCATAACTATAATTATTATATGTATTTGCTTTGGAATGTTATATATTATAAAGTGAGAAATAATACGTATATATTTAAAAAAAAATACATATTGCGTCTTACAATGGTGGTAGATGTGTGTTAAAAACTCAAATGTCCGAAATAACCTTAAAGTAAAAACGTGTAACAATGGAGAGAGTGGTTAAACTAGCTGAGTATAAGATTTGTCACACAGTAAAGAGCTATAAGCAGCTTAGGACCTTTTAAATAAAACAAATGCAAAATATTGAAAAATGTATATGATCCACTTTTGTTTAAGTGATACATGGAATAAGAAATAGTGTAAACAATTTTTAAGGATCAATGAAATTCTGGACTTCAAACAATAACAGTCCAATCTCAAGAATGAAGGAAAGTAATGAGCAAGGAAAGTAGACTATTCAGAAAGCTATTATTCGGAGCATTAACCCTAATTACTTGGTTTGGTGAATTGCCTTGGTAAATTATTTGCAGTTTTACCTTATATCTATAGCTCCTTTTGCATTTATAGTGTCTAATAAATTTAAACTTTGTAATTTATAGAAAATACTTTTTAAATTATAGATACAAGTTTTATATGTATTTGCTTTAGGATTGTATATATTGTAAAGTAAGAAATATTTTTTTTCTTTTTATTACATAATGCCTTTTACAATGGTGGTTGGTGTATGTTAAATACTCAAATGTCCAAAATAGCCCTAATGTAAAATCGTGTAACAATGGAAAAGGTGGTTAAACTAGCTGATTGTGAGTTTTGTCACACAGTCAAGAGCTATACCATAGGACATTTTAATAACAGTTAATAAATAACATAGATTGTTAAGCATATTTAAAATTAAAGTCGTACTTGAAAGTATGGGGAAATTATTATGTCTAGTTAGCGGGAAGTTATTTCGCAGTTTTTAGGCAAACATTCTCTACCAAACGAGGATTACCAGACATATCTCAATATAAATACCGTCAGCCACAGTGGGACAAATTACCAAGGTAGTATGATTTAGGCACGCTTCTGTTATATTTAGTTCCAGAAAATCTATAAGAGGAAGTTTCTCTGAACATCATAGACTGCTGCACCTGATTACATTCTCATTCCAAATAGATAAGTTAAAATTAAGGAGGCCTAAAACCATTACATTGTTAATACGTTCAGGTTAGGGGGTTCATATAAACATTGTTTCGCCCAAGTAACCACAGTCTGGCTTTGTGTACAATTTGTGACATTTGGTTGGTTTGTATTAAACCACGGCACCTTACTGACTCAACTTGTTTTTAATGCAATAGTTACCTCAGGGAAATATGTACATGCAATATTGCGTACGTATAAAACATGTACTGTTATTTTTTACTATTATTATTATTATTGTTATCATTATTACACTCTTTTGTTATAACTGAATACTTTTAATTTCCAAAAAAATTAGGCTTTTCATCATACACGTATTATGGTAACACGTATAGGTTTTATAATAAATAACAAGTTTTGTATATTCAACTCAATATTGCCTCAAATATTGTTCGTATACATTTTTTTATAAAAAAAGCAAGTATGTTGGGTCGATACATTTGTGTAGTTTATCTTCAATTAACAGTAAATATTTTATGTACGAAACAAATTATTGGACTAAACAAAGAATCCTACAAATGTCAAACTAATAATTAAGTAAATACTTGAGTTCAATTACAAGTAAGTTTTGTCAAATTTTATATTTTAATTTGAACTATTTACCATAGTAAAATTTTAGTAGTTGAAAGCATTTTTTTAGGGTAACGTTCAATGTTCAATCAATAATACGTTTATTATTAATTATTCAATTAGATAATTGAAACAAAATTTATAGGACTGTTAATGAATTTTTAAATTGATTTCTTATTTGATAAATATTTGTAGTAATTTAAGAAATTACAATATTTTGAACTTTTTTTAACTGTTTCCTTTATAAACGTCTAGGAGGCTGTAGAATATGTATATGCAATTAAAGGTGACTTATAGTATATTGTTCAAAGCTATACACATACACATATATATATATATATATATATATATATATATATATATATATATATATATATATATATATATATATATATATATAGAGGCTATATTGAAACTATAGGCATTAAATTGTAAATTTGCAATCAATAATTTTGGATGGTTAACCAATTAATTATTATCCAAAAAAACTTTTCCTGTTTCCTCTTAGTCTAACTTTTCGTTTTAACTAATATAAGAACGAAACTGCTTTCCATAGTGAAAGTTTTACATCACAGTGTTCTGTTTAGGAAATGAAATAAAGTTATTTATGTAGTACAAATGTATCACTTTGAAAAGCTTTTGAGAGGTTATGTTAGTTTGATTACAAATTGTTGGGCACCACATTACATATTCATCGTCTACTATTTAGATTTTTTTTAGTATGTTCATAAGTATTACATTACAACATAAATAAATCCTCATTGATATTTAAGGTCTTATTATTTGTGTATAAAAGAGATAATTTAGAGTAAATAGTATAAATTGTAATATTTCAAAAACAAGTCTACCATGTATATTTTTGGAGACAAGATTACGTACCTGTTATCAGTTTTGATTTCTACATATATATGCGATTAAAATAAGATCAATTAAGGATTTATAATACGCAAAATTCAAAGTTTAAACTATTGATCTTTGTGTTGTTGTATGAACATAAACTTAACCAATAATTTATTTCTCTAAAATATCTAATCAATTAAACATTAGTTTTTCTAAGTTTTAAGTTAATCATTATTAAAATTATCTGTATAATGAAGAGCTTAACCATGACTGTAATGTTGAACTAATCCATGTATGCGATATATAAAGTAGCTGCATTCATTTCGTTCTATGTTATAAGTACTAGTTTGTATATTTGTGGAAAGGTGCACTTGAGGTTTTGCTCCCAAGCCAATGCATATTAAAGCGATAAGGTCCGTAGTCCAGTACCAACGAAACCACAGGTGGTAGTATGTTTGACCCCATCGTGGTCTCAGGGAACTAGGTAGTACAACCACTCTTTAAACACTACAATTCACTTTACACCATTGTATTAACCTGCCCTCGTTTATTTTGTTTAAATCTCAGGTGTAAGAAATATAATATACGATAAAAAATATTCTAGGTTTATTCATTTATTTTTTTTCGACAAAATAAGATTATATAAACAAATTTAATCTTATTTGAAATACATATTTCAATCAAGATTACACGATAAAATTGGTGTTATGTTTTAGTAAATGTATTATTTTCGTAACTCGATATTTTCTTACGTAATATAATACATTAAAGCTCTTCTAATTACTTCAAGTAGCCAAGAATCTGTGTATTATAAAACTGTATATAAGATTAACAAACAATTTTCACTCAACTTTTCTTTACAATCACAGTGCAAAATATAATCTATCAGAATACATCCAATAATTGGAACATTTGTTAATAACGATGAATTTGGATGGTTACGTAATTGTAGTTGTTGAGAATTCCGCTTGTATACAGTTTCAAAATTCATAGAATGCAACTCATATTCAGTATCCTGCTGTCAATGTAATTAAGAGCTTGGTATATAGGGTTACAGCAAATGAAACAATACGCAACAAATTCTTCCAATGGGCGTTGTCAACGTTTGCAGTGATATATGTAATATATAGTCGCTTAAAACATATATATATATTTTTTTAATTATAGCTTTGCCTTAATGTTATTTTCCTCTCCGTCACACTGTTAGGTGGATACATCGGTTTATCAGTACTATTTTGTTATTGGAATTTACTATTCAATCGATATATCCATTATATTTGCCCATACTCTATAGAATGTGTCTTAGTGAAATTGATGCTGTTATGTGTGCCATTATTGAAAAAACCAGAAAAAGTTTTTTTTTGGAATAAACGTGATTACTATATATTAAAATTACACCACAAAGTTTTGAAAACTATATATCCACAGTTTTAAAGTTTATGACAAAGATTATTTCTAGATGCACTCTTTCTTCTCTTTACCTGCACATCACACCAATTTATTTAATAAATAATTTACTGTAACAGTATTTTGTCATTCCAATGGGCTTCCTGATTGGATAAAAAACCTCGATGAGTGATGTCACTTCAGGGAGGAGATAAGAGATATTTTGTGGAGGGATTTGTAGGGTTGGTGGAATATTTTATATTATTATTTCTCTGCAATATAATATGATTAGGCCTATTGTTTTTATTATTTTTTTTTAAATTTTGTAAATATTTTCAATATTGAATATTGAAAATTAAATTCATTTTATTTTTGAGGAAGATTAGAAGAGAGGACTTCATAGTTTTCACTTCCCTATAATAAAGACGATTTTTATTTTAATGTCATTTCAAAGCTAGATTTGTAAAATAACGAAAATTGCTTGTTATTTAAGGTGCTAAAAGTATCAATAAGGCCTATAGAAGTTACTACACTCACACACACCTACTTTACACTCGTTTCACTAAGGTTGAGTTTTAGTTGTTCCAGGCTTTCTTTAGGATTTAACTCATATCTTATCGCAGATTGAGATACTTGTGGTATGTTGTCGATTGGCGTCTAGTATACTGCGTGCAAAATATATTTAATATATACATGAAATAAAAACATTTAAATATAAATACACAATTGGTAGTATCAAATGATCACTGGCACTTACTAAATATATTTGTTACTAAGTTAATATGATGTGAGAAAAGATGAAGCAACATATATGAATTTAAAATGACTTAGCCTACAGCCTGATACTTAGGCATCTCAATAGAGAATTTCCTAATATTTGGCACTATTTTAAGTAAACAATGACGACGAGGTTTTGGTTACCTTTGCTAATGGCAACCTAGTTGATTTCTTATCTCATACAGTTGACTAATACGACTATACATTCTAAAATACCTGTTCATTATTTTATTAGTAATATGTCATATTTAATTTGGAAAAAATGTATACACTTTTAAACCAGACTAAAGGTTTTAAGAGGAAACAGTTTACTACTGTATTTACTTACAGGAAAAATAAAAATAAAAGCTATATCAAATTAAGTTTAAAGTACACATATAGTTAGGTTAGTTTGGCTAATACGACAATAGGGTTACTTGCTCTCTTCACAAAAAATATGTAGCTCTTTAGTCTTTAAATAAGTCTGAAAAAGGCAAGGTGTATGAGAAGAGAGAGGAGAAGGGCTGTCAAGCCATTAACTAGAAGATTGCAAAAGATCGTTATGTTTACGTGCAACACACTATTTGTGTGATTTCAAGCTTTTAGCTACCTTCAGCACTCTACTCAAGTCCATTAGGAAACTATAATCTATAAATTTATGTACAGGTGTAGAAAGTACTTTTTAGGCAATGTTTTCAAACCTTAGATGTTTTATTTTTGATAGAGAGAATAATTTAATTTTTTTTAGAAAATAGGTTTATAGCGTATTGTATACATAAACAATATTTGAGATTTAGTGAGGTGAATATTTTAGCCTAAATAAATATGTTGTTAATATCATGTGACCTACAAAAAATTACACAAATATTCCATACATAAGCAATATATCAATCAAACAAAATTGTCTTGATGAAATCATTGAAGAACCCCATAAAGAATTTAATAATCAGTAAAAACTAGAATGTATTAAGTGTTTTTATGAAATCTAAATTGAATTTAGTTAGTAATTTTTTCTGTATTGAAAATTTTTAAAAGGAATCCACTGGAGGTGTTTGCAACAACAGTGGGTTAGAACAATAAGACATGACTAGTTGTAAATACACTTCCTTGTTGTTTCTGTACTGTACATGGTGCCCCGTTAACGGTTCTTGTACTTGTCCGAGCTGCTCTATTTACAAACTGTTATTGGAAAATTAACTTTCTGGTAAGTCTCAGTCAACGAGTACAAACATAAACGTCGATACGTTCATACACATTTGGGTTTGTACTTGTTTTACAAATTTATAATTAATTGTAGAATCATTTTGAAATAATTAAATATATTGTTATTTATATACACGTATGATATATTTCTTTATACAGAAATAGGATTTAAATTTGCTATACATTTTCAAACATGTATATATAAGTCTTGTCTCAAATCATTTACGAAGCAAAACAACTGGCTGTGAGGTAATGTAATATAAACCTAGTCTATAAACAAAGATTTTTCCTGATAAAAAATGATTTCTGTAATATATATCTATATAATATAAATCTATATAATATATATTATATGATATAATATAATATAAATACTAAACTGAGTTTTCAACAACAACAAAAATAACAAAGATTACTTAATTAAATAGAGTCCTACAAAGCAGTCATTGGACTCTACATTTCTAAATTACATAGCTTTACGGTATAAAGTTACTCTTAGTTAGTTGACTTGTAAAAGTGTACTTTAATCATATAATATACAACGTTAGTCAGTCTGAAGATACATTTCGTCGTGACCACACACACTTTGCAATTATTCACAGTGAACAATATTATATATATATATATATAGTACCGTCTAGCCCATTTTTGATTATTATAAACAAGGTGCCAATGTACGTGTATGGGTGGGCGGGTGGGTCAGTGCCAATATATGTGTATGAGTGGGCGGGTGGGTCAATGCTAATGTACGTGTATATGTGGGCGAGTGGATCAGTTCCAATGTACTTGTATGGGTGGGCAGGTTGGGTCATCACCAATGATAATGTACGTGTATCTTAAATTCCAATGTACATGTATGGATGGGTGGGTGGGTCAACACTGATTCGATCGGAGGACTTTACCTTTTGGTATGAGAAAGTTAATTATAGTTTTGTAGATTATAATTGTTATTATTATAAACAAGGCTTTACTAGTTTATATGTATATAAATTATTATATTCATTTTAAATTAATAATATCAGTTATATAATAACAATGTAGTGATTTAACAATTATTTAGCTATTTTATATTTTTTAGTATATAATAGAGGTTTTAGTATGTAATACAATTTTAGATATTGAAAAGAAATGAGAATAAAGTAATTCAAAGGACAATTACCAAATATCCATAAACAGTTACAAATTACCAACGGAACATATACAATACATAAATCAACATAAAAACTGATATTTATGAGAAAATAAGATAAGTAAAAGAAACTTATTAATCATCCTATACTTATCCAGCTATTTAAACTATCCATATGATGTTTATACAATTATTTAATTTTTCTTTTTATAATTATTTATCTATTTTCTTTAGATTACATTTTAATACTCTGAAGATGGTTAAAGAGTCTAATATAGTATGTTAATAATGTAAAAAACGTAAATAAAGGTTACTTAATTTAAAAAAAATGCATACCATTTAATATAATGAACTCTAAGGTATGAAATGTATATATTTAATACATACTATACAGTATATAATACGAGTATATTATTAACAATTATATAATACACTAGTTTAAGTAACTTAAATTAATGTTTGTTATTTAATACATGAAAAATTAATGTAGATTTTTAATTCCATATCAAAGCCTGATTTTATTATAAATGATCTAAATCTACCAACTTCTTTATAACAAAATATCTAAATCTAAAACATACGGCAAGTCCTACGCAGGTTATAGATCAGGCTATAAACTATATTACAATAATAGTAATTGCATATATTAAATAAAATAACAATAGCTTAATTAAATTCGAGTAAATTTTTAATATATTAAATAAATTGTTCATAACCAATCGAAACATTACATAAACAATACAGTACAAGTAAACGTCACACAACACAAATGTATTACAATATAAGCACAAAATGTACAAATATATTACAATACAAGCACAAAATGCACGAATATTATGGTGATCGATTTCGGTGAACCCCGCTCACCTTCCTCAGACCAAAGGGATTCACAAAAGAATTGTGCTTATATTGTAATAAATTTGTGTTGTGTGACGTTTACTTGTACTGTATATGTACCAACACGTATTATGCTAATTAAAAAACTATAAATAATATGAGATAAAATTAGGTTAACCATTTACTTTAGGTAAATGCTGAATTTAGTCAGCTTATTGAGGTGAACTATGGAACACTAAAAAATTGGCTCCATAATTCAACAATGTATTAATCTACGTGCCCTGTCAGTCACCCAGACAGTCTGTGATATCGGTAACCACCTACCCACCCATACACGTACAGTGGTATTGACCCACCCACAAACCCATACATGTACAGTGGTATGGTCTTTACAATCGTTGTTACATTTATTTGAATATAATACATCCAGAAGTGGGGAAAAAGGATTCAATTTTAACTTTCTATAACATGTTTAATTAAATAAATTGTTCACATATCTTTCTTTAAAATTGTTTGATTTTAAGGGTTCCAAGGACCCTTTCCTTAATAAATAAATATACTATAGCTTGTAATTTTAAACAAAATTATACAAATGTACAAACAAAAAAACAGATGTTTGTGTTTTTGAATAATATATTTTGTTTGTTATATGTTACTTTATAAGTATGAAATACGTAATAAAACGATAAATATAAGTTAAGCTTTTTATTTACCATAAAGAATCATTATTTTCCAAAAACAGCTATAAAATTATTGTAAACAGTTTATGGTTGATTAAGTTATCTTGCATGAGTTTTGATTACACAGATTATTTAACATTTAACGGTAAATTATGTGTAATTTATAATGGAATTCAACACATCTTTACGTATCTAAACACATAGAAGTTAAGGTATCTAGGAGGGACGAGTAAATGTTTAGTAATATTTATCACTAAATAAACTTGGAGTAAGTAGTTTGAAACTATCAGACCAATGGAAAAACATTGCTGCCTCTATATATCTTCAAGACCATACGTCTGCAACCTTCATTTTATTTTAGTATACAAAACTATTAAATATTCTTAAAGTTATTAATATTATTAATATATAATATTAAATTATATATTAATAATATTAATATTAATATTACTGTCCATACTTTATTAATAATCTATTAAATAATAAATTATTAATAAAGTATGGACAGTCATCATAATACTTTATTAATAATAATACTATACAACCTAATATATAGTAATTTTATTATATAGACTAAGAATACATTATCTATTAATTGTAATCAAGAAATTATTTGCAGTGTATAGAAATTGCAAATTTACTGGGTCTAGAATACAGTCCATGGTCTGAGATATCAATAAAATAACTATATGGAAAGATAATACGTATGGATTTTGTAAATTGTAACAAACTTGCAACTTATTAACATGGCAATACTTTATTTAATAAGTAAATTTAGTATTACTTAAAATTCCAAAAGTAATATCATTTTGAAATGGATCTTTGTAGGCTTTAGTGGAATTAAATAACTTTATTTATGTGATTGTGGCTTACCATTGAGTTCTAAAGTAATTGAGATTTAAATTATCTATAAGAAAAGTCTCAGGAGGTTTTCTTAATAAAACCTAACAAAAATAAAAGTTCTCTAACCACCAAAACGAGTGAGTGTTTACCGACAGGAATTGCACGTTAAGGGGGAACCCTTATTACTATTTGAAATAAAACTTACTATGTAATATTTATAGTTACACAACCCTTTAACTTAAATGTAATATTTAAAGTGTTTAGATAATCTTTCTCTTTCTATTGTATTTTATAAAAAATTTTTAATAAAAATTAAATGATTTAACTACAAATACCTTTCTTCTGCTAACAAAGCCTCGTAAGGAATTGTTTCATTAATATTTCAGTAGCGTTTTAGAATCATACGAGGTATAGTCGAAAAGTTCCTGGAATGGGTTGACACATAATTATTGGACAAATATAAAATCTTACAAACCTAAATTCCTTCAAAATACTCTTCTCATACCACAATCAACTTGTCCCTACGATCATAGAGAAGGTAAAAACACTTTTGACACTTATTTTTTTTAACTTATTTTAATATTTTATCGCGTTTTTACTGACAGCTTTAACACCTGTAAATCGATTTCCTTTTATTGATGTTTTATTATATGTTTTTACCGGATGTGTTTACTTACATAAACATCCAGAAGATTGATGTTTATGTAAGCAATCTGCCGGCATGAGGTCAAGTGAATATGGAGGATGTTCTAACGTGGTAACGCAGTGCTTGACTAGGTAGTTACGTACTAACAAGAATCGATGTGCAGGAGTATCGTCATGCAGCAAAATCCAATTGTTTTCAGCTCATTTTTTAGGCCGTTTCCTTTTAATGGTATCTCGTAAGCGCATAAGAACTTTTGTGTAGATACATTTACCTTATATGCAATATCACCAATTGTTATTCTTCAGTTTTTGGAACTCGCTCAATGTCATCTGTGGTTGCAGTCGAAGGCCGTCCACTCGAGAGTCATCTTCAATGTTTATGTGACCTTCACCAAAACGTTTGTGCCTCTCGTAAAATTGGCTTTTCAATTCAATATGACCAGATGCTTGATTTCTTTTAAGAGGAATATCTAAAAAGGGAATGACATATTTGTTTTCAATTTCATAAGTAAATTTTATGTTTGGATAGAATGCATTTATATATTTTTTAACATTTTGAAGGTTCTCATTACTATTAAAAACTACTAAAATATCATCTACATATCACCGGTACATTTTGTTTGGCAGAGGGCTGACCGTGAGTCACAACTACACCCCCCTCCTGCTACTTGTCGAGGACAACATCCGTAAGGTCTGGAGGGGTAGGGGGACCAGATAGTCACCTTACGAGCTTCGGCGTGTGTGTTTGTTTTACCGTGCGGTCTTATGTAGATGCGGTACACTAAAAATTTTAGGTGATAGTAACTTATTGGTAATTATTAGTAATTATTAAGTTGCCAAGACACTGAGTTAGATAAAGTGCAGATTCGAATACTAGGCCTAACTTTTTTTAGTGTAATATTCACCTTGTAATATACTGGTACTCCCTTTTACTCTGTATGATAAGTTTATCACACATATCAATACTGTATGGGAAATATTTAAGGTAAGTTTGAAGAAGTTAACAGCCTCTTCTTAAAAAATAAAGTACTGAACGCATGCCTAATAAAACTATGTCGTAAAGAATGCAGTCAAACCATCACTATAAGTTAATTATAGTTTAACTTAAGTGGATCATGTCGAACAATTACAAGCTATGTTTAACATGATACCAATTTACGTCACACCAACATACTATTGTTGAACTGCAGAAAAATATCAAATAGTTGAAAAAGGAACAAAATTATCTTATTTTATGAAATATGTGTTTTTTTTATAACGCACTATAATGATTAGTTTCAAACATATAAAATAAATTGCTATAACGAACAGATATTTGCATTTTTTTTATAAATATGTTTTAAAGTGGGAATGCAGTTTATTGTCTTTTAAGTGATAATCACAGTAGGATTAACAGTATAAAACAATTAGGTTCCTGATCAGACTCCAGAGAAACAACCCAAATCGCAACACTTTTTTTTATGTTTGTAGCAGTATTTTATAAATTATTCGATGTGATGAATATATTGAATAGTTTTTATAATCAAACATATTGATCTTCTTAACCATGGTTTTTTACTCCTTTATCCTTATTAGTCTTTTTTATTTTTAGGAAAGTGATCGCATAGATATGTGTGAATATAAGAAGCAAGTTATTGCCATGAATCTAGGTGAATGAGTGTAATCCACAGAGCAGATGTGTGGTCACTGTTAGTTATTAAGGACGACTGTTCCTCATAAAGAATTAATTATTATTTTCCTAACAGCTAGGGCAAATTTTAAGACTAGACTCCTGTTGAACATACTATATTGATCTTATTGCGAACTTTAAGGTTAATTTAAGTTAAGGTGTATTATGTATGACTTAACATATATAACCTTGCCACCAGTGCTGACAGATGCAGCTTATGACAATTCAAAAGCATACATTTACTGAATGCATTTATTTCAACATTATTTGATATCCGTGTATAAGCTCTGTTGTATTGTGTTTTATTTTTTATTTAATCATACTGAATAGATTTTTTCCCAGGTTAGGAAGTATTTTATTCAGTCTGACTGGTACTTGCGCCAAGAAATTCATAATAAACCGCTTTGAAGCGGCTAAGGCGATGTCTTGACACACAATTGGTCGGGGTTTGATTCCCGACATCACCATTAACAGTTTTTGCCCCACCGCTCCCGTGGTTCGAATGTCACGTTAAGCCATTGATCCCAAGGTTAAATGTTAGAGAGGGCTTGCTAGCCCTAACTTCACCTGGTAAAATAAGACAAACGTTAAGTTTTTTAAAGCGCTTTCATTAATGTAAACAGATTTTAACTATAATCACTGCCTTCTCAACACAATTAAGCTCAGTTTTGTTGAGGATTATTTACTAACCAAATAAATTATGGCTATCATTAATTATTAATTATGCGTAACGCAATCTTCAGATGGATGTTTTGGTTTCATAGAATGGTAATAATTATTTATTGTCATTGTTGGAATAATTATTACATTAATATCGAACCATTACATAATTGTCAGGACTTTCAGACTATTTGTTACACGAGACTATATACAGCATTGCACAAGTTGTTTTCTAAACCATTAATTTACACAATGACCCTTGACCACCCATAGCACTTTGTACTCACTGTACTGAGCCCAAGAGGTTGTGGTTTAATATGAAACAAACCACACTCGACACTTTGTATACAAATAATGGGCTGTGTTCACTGCATTAGACAACTTTCCAGAGCAACAGAGTAAATATACTGTTAAATATTGAATTCATTTCAATAACACAGTTGTATAATCCATGAACTGTACATTAGTCAGCTATTTAATGATTTAGTATTTAAATTTAATAATGATTAGAAGTACTAAAACAGTAATTACATACTCATTAAAGTAATTTTCACTATACAATGTCATTTAGTCATCGTGTAAAGCTATAAGGCTACTGTTCGATTTATAATTTCGTGTAAATATTACAAATAAGAATAAAAGTCGTATGACCGTGTTAAGTACAATTAGGGACACCTCTTGTGTACAACCCATCACTCGCTGTGGTCGTCATACCTTAGCCCGTGACTTCTAATACAAATAAAGTTAGGTTAATTGCATAAAGTAAAATCACAACATGAAATTAATTCAAAATATCTAACATACATTATTATCGTTGATAGCTATTTATTAGTATAATCAGCCAATCATATTACTGGTCATATTTCAGATGTGATGATTTCATTTGGTTTTGTTTAACAGCTGAAGAATAATTAAATAAATAAAATAACTCGACTAGGTTACCATTGAAACATTCAAGTCCAGTTGAGCATAACCCTTCAATTGAATATGAATAAACCACGACATCAGCATTCGATGGTTTAAGATTATGAAAGGTCTTGCCTCATCCATATTAAAAATATTATCGTTTACATTGCAATATATGTTAACAGTTTTCGTAAATAACTATTTAAATTTGAACAGCTGTTACTTTAAGAATCATTTTAACGTCTCTCCATGGTATTATTATGTCCAAAAAACGTAGTTTTAGTGCTACCTATGCTCTTCAAGTTAAACAAATTGAAGAACTAGGACCTATTGCAAATTTAAGAAGGGAAAAAAATGTTTTGACACCACAACAATATAAATTGGTCAAGAATTATTGGAAGAGTTGCGTTGAAAAACACGTCACTTTTAAAACTATTAGCTAAATTTCTTTTAGCAATTAAAGATTATATTTTTAATTTAAAAAAGAATATTCGTTTTAGATTGTCATTCCTAAAATGACATGCTTAATTTCATGGTATTATCAGCATGATTGAGATATCCTTTAACTTAGTTCAATTTGGTGGATGGAACGACCTTCAATGTGTAATGTGTTGGTGGACGGTATGAACTTCAATGTTGTTCACTTGGGGGAATCGGATGACCTTTAGCGTTATTGTTGGTACTAGTTGCATATCATCACTCAGGAACTTAGTTCCAAAGTTACACAATCCCCAATACCTCAAGCCCGATAATAATAGATCTATAAGACTGTCTATAAGTATGTCTGTGTGAGTGAAGGGTTCGCCAAGTCGTATATGTGGGTAAGTCCATCAGCTTGTATGCCTGGGTGGTTAGGAGGGTCCATCAAGCTAATTGTTTTGATGAGTGGGAGGGACTTGTAATTAAGAGTCACTTATTTTAGATTTATGAAAATATAGAACATGATGGAGGTAAGGTTATGTAAATAAAATTTTAGTTAAGCAGCACTTTATATGGCAAAAAATAAATATATGTATTGCAATTATTTCAATAAAAACTCATTTTAATTTAATTATTTTACATTAAGAATGATATTGTTCGTACGGATCATCTTGAAGTTTCCAAATAATAAGTTGCTACTAATGGTTCACTTACTCACCTTTAAAATTATTTAATTAGATACCTCCTTTTTGTTTATACATATAGGACTTTGATTAGCCCTCCTACCAATACATACGCCTACGGCACTGACAAACTGTCTGCTCACCCATACAGGTATGGCCCTAATTTTTTTCCACCAACTCATACGGTAGTAATATTGATGCAACTTCCACCAAACTATAAGAGTAAAGGGCTATGTACTCATTTGAATATTAGGTTGAAATAGTTTTAATCAATCTAAGTAGTTCAAATATTGAATAAACGTTCGACATCAAAACAGCATTCCCTCAGAGATACTTCACTTGTTTCCCTCAGAAAAGACTTGTTTTTAGTTTTGTTTCACAAGGGGAATACGTACGTCTGTATTTCTTTCTTTTTTTCGTGGAATATGTTAATGTTACACTAAATTTAATGAAGCAAGATTTCCTATATAAATTGGATGTAGATTATTGAAGTTTTTGCTAACTAAAGGGTGGCCTGTTTGAGTGGTGATCACAGGCACTAACTCCACGTGATAGGCTGTTGGTCCATCAACAGGGAGTGCACCGGAACATTACTCTCACGTCAAACTCACATTTCAGATGCTTTTAAGCTTTTAGCTTCTACAAAACGCAGTACAGCATTTACACTGGTGAAAATTAAGATGGTTTAGGAAAATTTTTATAAGCCTTTGATCATGATAAATATAATCAGAATAAAAATATTTATAATATATGTCAGAAAATACTTAATAACTCAGCGGACACAAATTATTCTGGTTGGACGTTTTACTTCACTTGGACAATGGTAATAGCGAAAATAAAAAATATTTTTGATCTGTATGTACATAGATTCAATATCAATGTTTGTGTATGGGTGCGTGAAAGGTAATCAATATTACCACTCGGAGAAAGAATTCGGTGGTTAGTAAATCATTGGATTAACCAGTTTGTGATCAACTTTAGTAATCACCTAACCCAATGACTGTAGTCATTGCCTAACCTAACCTGACCTAAACTAACCGTAATTGTGATAAAAAAAGTATTGGTAGTGAAGTAATGGAGAAAGTAGTGGTAGTGAATTAACGAAACATTTCCAAAATTTATTAATGTTATTTCATTTCAAAATAAAAATATACTGCTCAAATATTTAAATTAAAATTTCCTAATAGCAATATTCATAAGTGTGATATAATAAAAGTTACACTGATATTATATATGACTTAATGGTTATTATTTTACCAATAGTATTTTTTTCGTAAATAAGCTTTAAGCTATGTCAGTATACAAAATTCTTCATATCCTAAAAATCTAATATGAAAACGGGAAACATACTGAAAGTATGCTTAGTGAACTCTTTTAATAGAAGTTATTTTTTATTTATTTTTGTTTTTTATTGACAAGTCCAACACCAATATCGTACCGATTTAATGCATTAAATTTTAAATGTAATCAAGCAAACAAGGTCATTCCAGTTGTAAACAAACACATATGTGAGCTGAATTGAACAAATTCCGTTGAGGATTGCCTGAGATAATTATATGCATTAAATAATAGTCCTAGTTTCCTGCCAAAAAGTACATTCAAATACCTCCATAGGTGTTTAAAACAAAATTTAACAATAATAGTTGTATAAAAATTTACCAAAAGTGTTTAATTTTCCCAATAGTATAGTAGCTGTAAGATCACAAGAATATGTAAGATTAAGTGTTCATAAACGTCATTTTTTTTTTAAATTACTTTATTTAATAATGATAAAATGAGTTATGATAAATCCCACTATAAGTCTTATAATAGGCACTACTGTTTATAAAAATTATACTGTAATTTTTCAAGTGATTCGTAATTTTTTTTTTTTATTTTTTTTGTGGATTGAAACTGATTTCGAATTATGTTTCTTCTTTAAATAAACAGTTTATTATGAGAGCTGTTTAATTTGTTGCTCAGTAGATGACTGTTGTATATTGTACTGATTTTTTAAATATACTTAATGTTAGCTGTATTGTGATATATGTGTATTATTATTATTTTAGAATAATAATTTATTATATGTGATAGTTGATATGTAACCCGCTGACAAGTTTATTTTTGTAACTTAGCGAGACAAGTGTACCTTTATAGATATGTGAATCCAACAGTTAACAAACAAGTTAATTTTCTTAAAATTCACAATAATTATAATGATAAATATAAGTTCTATAGACAATTATTATATCTGAGAGACGATTGTATGTACTAACTTGATTTTGCAAGTGATGGATTGTTTTTACGAATTTGACATTTTGGGGATGGTTTTGCATAATTTTAGGAATGGTTAATAAAAATAATAAAAAGGAATATTGGTTTCATTAGTGTTTAGATAATTTTAAGTAACATGTGTAGTAAATTAACTCGTGAAAAAATACTGATATTTAATGTTAGGTGACAGCTGGGTTGTATTAGTTGAGGGGTATCTCTCTCTCTCTCTCTCTCTCTCTCTCTCTCTCTCTCTCTCTCTCTCTCTCTCTCTCTCTCTCTCTCTCTCTCTCTCTCTCTCTCTCTCTCTCTCTCTCTCTCTCTCTCTCTCTCTCTCTCTCTCTCTCTCTCTCTCTCTCTCTCTCTCTCTCTCTCTCTCTCTCTCTCTCTCTCTCTCTCTCTCTCTCTCTCTCTCTCTCTCTCTCTCTCTCTCTCTCTCTCTCTCTCTCTCTCTCTCTCTCTCTCTCTCTCTCTCTCTCTCTCTCTCTCTCTCTCTCTCTCTCTCTCTCTCTCTCTCTCTCTCTCTCTCTCTCTCTCTCTCTCTCTCTCTCTCTCTCTCTCTCTCTCTCTCTATCTCTCTCTCTCTCTCTCCCTCTCTCACACGGTTGTGAAAATTGCATAGCCGTAACTGTATGAACAATACCTTATATGTGTGATATTTCACTTGTTAACAGTACAATCACTTAATTTCAACGCCACAGCCGAGTATTTCGGTGTGTTTCAGCAGCACCTGTAATGTCTGTGATTGTGGAAGGTTATTCCCACGCAACAGGCAAACTTTATGGTCTCCGTACACGCTATGGGCTAGGGTTGGTATGCTCCTTTCTTGCACGAGCAAAGCACAAATCATCGATTTATTGTCCAATTACCTGTATACATTTATAAAGAAAAATTTCAATTCATAAATTATTTATTTAACATTCTGAGCAAATTTTATACGCCCAATGGTAATTTGTTCCATGTTTCTCTGAACATTAAAACAAATATATATAAAGTGCAAAATGGTGATTCAGTTTATAGATTTTATATATTTTATTCCTGACAAAAATGTTTTACTTAAATTAGATAGTACTGTAATAATGACATGTTTCAGTATTGTATATTCTCTTAAAAATAGCTCCTATAGACATAAATGTATCCAGTGAAAATGGCATTCCTCTCAAACCTGTATGTATTGATAACAATAATTCTTCCAGTTATTGGTATTTTCAAGATACAAACCTCAAGTTATATATTTTTCTTTTCTACTGTCACCAAGGTTGAGGCACTAAATACATTTTTACTCGAATATTTATTAGTAGTAAGGTTTAAGAAAACCATGGAATTTATCATTAAGAAAATTATTATTTGCACTAACGTATGAATAAGTAATTTATTTACTATTGCAGTTTCTTGAATAAATATTTTAAACTTAATATCCACTTTTTAAACTCAGTTACAAATAATAAGAAATTACAATATACACGTTCATTAGCAATGTTACATGATTATAATATAACATTTAATCTCCCTGGCCTTATTCAAAGGGTAGTTCTGACTTATCTCATAGAAAAGTATTTCAACATTCTGGGTTTTTTAATTTATTTCAATTTTTGTACATTCAATTTCAATTCATTCAATTAATTTTTCATTCATCATTAATACCATTTCTTGGTAAAAAAAAAATGGCAAAAATAACATAAAATATTTTAAAAACGTGTTAAAATTACTGTCAAGATTTCTGAGGTTACCTAAAAGTAACATTTGAACAATAAATTTTTTTTTACATTAATGCTGTGAAATGTAGCTCCTCCAGAAGTGGGACGTCAGGAAGTAATACTTAAACAATTCAATAAGATTTTAAATGTTCCAATCCTCCACATTACATAGGATCTCTCCCACTTCAGAATGGTCACTTAAAATATCCAAACCCAGCTATATGTAACATAACTCCCAATTAAGCAGATCAAATTTCTTACCCAGTACTAGCCAGACAATACCTTGGAATAAATTTAATGGATGAAATAAGTTCCTTATTTCAGCGATCCGTCAGTATCTGTAAGTAGGATGAACCTTCTTCATAAGGAATAGACGCTGTTGAATCCGTTCCAAACTGATTTATGTTTCCAGATATTATACTGAAAATATAAATGAGGATTGAAGCTATATTTATAATGTAATCACGGGGAACGTATGAAGCAAAGGACCACGTAGTTACAAAGTCCTCCATGAGCATTTTTACAGAGGAATTACGTTGCATAAGTCCAAACAGTAGGGCATATCCTAAATATCTCGATGGATTGGATTTAGTTTGGTGACTGGAGATCTCATAACATTTTTATTAATATATAACGTGACATTTGGATATTATTCAAAATATATAATACGATATTTTTATAAACACTAGCTTACAAAAAAAGCATACGATTTAGAATGCAGTATTAAAAGAAAAAAAACAAAAAAAAAGACTAACCCAAACTATGTTAGCTTACCCTTCAGTAATGATGATTTATTTTCACAAAATAATGTGAAAATATTAAGTAATTTTTAATTGCGTGGTTAAGATTATGTATTTATTTGTATGTATTTTTATTAGTATTATTATATATTGATGCTCTAACGATATAAAAACAGTATCATAAGTGTTTTTCATACTCAATCATTCGAAATTAATTTAGAACTCATTCTAATTTTATTTCTAAATTTACATATTGCATTGCAATATGTGTGTGTATATGCAAACAATTATTCAATTTGTATAGCCTTAGATCACAATTTAGTTTAAATAACAGACTCTTGAAACATAATTACACTCTCACGCAGTTACATTGGACCTGACAATGTTGGAAGGCACTACGACATGTTAATTACTGTGAACTCAAGAGGAACCTGTCCTACCAGTACAAGCCATGTAAAACATGACACCGATGAACCTCTGATCAGTCTAACTGGGGGAACGAGTATGTTGTCTGTGGACTACAATCAATTACACTAATACGCAGTTACAATGGACCTGACAATGTTGGAAGGCACTTCGACATGTTAATTACTGTGAACTCAAGAGGAACCTGTCCTACCAGTACAAGCCATGTAAAACATGACACCGATGAACCTCTGATCAGTCTAACTGGGGGGACGAGTATGTTGTCTGTGGACCACAATTACACTAATACGCAGTTACATTGGACCTGACAAAGTTGGAAGGCACTTTGACATGTTAATTACTGTGAACCCAAGTGGAACCTGTCCAAAAAGTACAAGCCATGTAAAACATGATACCGATTAACTTCTGATCAGTCTAACTGGGGGGACGAGTATGTTGCCAGTGGACTACAATCAATTACACTAATACACAGTTACATTGGACCTGACAATGTTGTAAGGCACTACGACATGTTAATTACTGTGAACTCAAGTAGATCCTGTCCAAAAAGTACAAGCCATGTAAAACATGACACCGATGAACCTCTGATCAGTCTAACTGGGGGAACGAGTATGTTGTCTGTGGACTACAATCAATTACACTAATACGCAGTTACATTGGACCTGACAATGTTGGATGGCACTACGACATGTTAATTACTGTGAACTCAAGAGGAACCTGTCCAACAAGTACAAGCCATGTAAAACATGACACCGATGAACCTCTGATCAGTCTAACTGGGGGGACATGTTGTCAGTGGACCATCATTACACTAATACGCAGTTACAATGGACCTGACAATGTTGGAAGGCACTACGACATGTTAATTACTGTGAACTCAAGAGGAACCTGTCCTACCAGTACAAGCCATGTAAAACATGACACCGATGAACCTCTGATCAGTCTAACTGGGGGGACGAGTATGTTGTCTGTGGACCACAATTACACTAATACGCAGTTACAATGGACCTGACAATGTTGGAAGGCACTACGACATGTTAATTACTGTGAACTCAAGAGGAACCTGTCCTACCAGTACAAGCCATGTAAAACATGACACCGATGAACTTCTGATCAGTCTAACTGGGGGAACGAGTATGTTGTCTGTGGACCACAATCCTATTGAACCCTATTAATAAACGTGGCATAGTTTATTTCTATAATAGTAAAAAGAAATATTATAAACTGATAAAACAGCCGTTGCATGTTCAATTAAAAAATATACGTAAATCAATCTTTAAATTAGATTTTGTAATTCTTAAATTTAAATATGGCATTTTGAATATGTGGATTTATATATGTGTGTTATTATTTACACAAATATAAGTTGAGGACATATATTTTATCATACTGTAATATGATATACCTTTATAGGTCACTGGTTGAAATATAAACCACCAACAGTCATTTTCGTATGCACACTAAAAATATTGATACTTTGGATTTAGGTCTCATGGTTGATATTTTAACCTTCTAGTGATAAGGTATATTTTAGCATACCTAAGCAAGCAATTGTAGGCTGTATGGCCAGTGGGGCCACCTATTGGCTGATAGATAACATGTTGCATCATGGGAAGAGGTTTATACAATACACAAGTCAGATTATTACTATGTGAGAATAAAGTGGTATTTTAGCCAGTCTGGTAGTTCAACTCTCAACACAAGAGTATTACTGTCTGAATATACATTGATCTAAAACACAACACTTTCTCAATAACTATTTCATATGAAACTATTTTTTTTAATTATCTCCCAATTTTACATATAGGTAATCAATTATATTCTACAAAATAAAAATATACATATTTTTGTTATACTGTAAGATAACCAAAATGTTTAAAAAGATAAAGAAGAGAAAAAAATCATGTTTACAAAAATTTAATTTCTACATTTTTACCAATCAGAATTTCAGACATTACGAACATTTAATATGCACAATTAATAAACAGGACAACAATAGAGAATAACTACAAACCATAAAAATGTTGGATCATAAAAACATAAATAAATTGAGCGTACACAGTTTTTCTATAAGAATCATTATTGGTTTTATATTATTATCCAACATTGTTTAAATTTAATTAAAATACCACACTTTAATACATTTTAATCTCCACTTGGCTGAATTCCATTAAGAATAATATTTATGCAATTACTTTTTATAGTAATATTTTAGTGTTGGAATTAAACTTTTTATCCGAAGATGGTTCTAATATACTAAATCTTATATTACATAGGATAGTGATGACCGTCCTACCCACCAATATCAGAATAATGCTGTTGACACTCCCACCAACGAATACAAATAATGTACATGTACAGTGGTACTGACCAACCCACCTACTTATACACGTACTGTGGAATTGACCCACAACTCATCCATACGGTAATGACTCACCCACTCACTCATACACTTACAGTGGGTGTATGAGCCAGCTAAACACCCATACGGTGGTGTTTATCCACCCACCCACCCATACATTTACGGTGATGTTTACCCACCCACCCATACGCTTAAGGTGATATTAGCACAGTGATGGCATTCTCATCTACACATACCAATACGCTGGTGATGAGTGTATATATAACCAAACATGTGGATTATTTTAAGGCCCTGTTAATTTAATTAATCACTCAACATAGAATGTTAAAGGTATATATTTTTGTTAATATAGTTTAGAAAATTGGAAAATAGCTTAAATATATACATATTATAAACATGAATGTTCTACCACTACTTTATACAGTAGTTTAGTTTAGTTTAGTTTAAGTGGGGATATATAGTTGGTCCAGCCAACCTTTGCAACGAAGCCTAAGGCTTTTTGTGCCAATCCCGGTGCCTAATCGTCGTAAAGCTGGCAGCCCTTGACCAAGTCAAGGAGCTTCTTCACTAGATTAGTAATTTCCAACTGTCCCAGAGGTGAGCCTTCAAAAAGTGCTCTTCTTCTGGCACCAAGGGCCTCACACTCCAGGACAATGTGTTCTGCCGACTCTTCGTCCTCCCCACAGAGGTGACAGATGGGATCCTCTGTAAAGAGTCCCACCGTTCTTATATGCCTCCGGAATTTGCCGTGGCCGGTGATGAGTCCCACCACCAGCTTAACGTGCGGTTTACTTAACCCAAGAAGTGACTTTGTCAACTTCTGGGAGGGATTCTTGACAAGAACCTTGCCGAGTCTTTGCCCTGGGAACCGCCGCCATCTTTCCAGATGTCTGGCGCTGACCCAGTTTTTAATTGCTGTTTTGGCAGCTGCAATCGAAACGCCGCAGGCCGGCTCAGGACCAATGAAGGGCTTGAGAGCACCCTCCCTAGCCAAGGCATCGGCCTGCTCGTTGCCTTATAATCCCCTATGTCTTGGAATCCATTCCAGCAAGACCTGATTTCTTGAACCCAGGATGCTGAGGGACTCCACACATTCCCAGACTAGACCAGACGAGACCTTCCAGGAGTCAAGAGCCCCTAGGGCCGCCTGACTGTCTGAGAGGATGCGGATATATTTCCCGCAAACTCCTCTCTCGACCGCCTGGGTGGCACAATGAAGGATTGCGGTGACTTCAGCTTGGAAGACGGTGCCATACGCTCCCAGGCTCACGCTAGCGTTGGTCCTAGGGTCGCCAGTATAGACACCAAATCCAGCTCTGTTGCCCATTCTAGACCCGTCTGTGAACCATACAATTCGGTCGTGAGAAGAAACCGGGCTACTAACACCGTCAGTTTTAGAAAGGCAGGCAGTTTTAGAAATCAGAAAATTTTTCTAAAACTGCCTGGGGCATAATTAATAACGCAAAAAACCCATCTCCAAAAAAACAAAAATTGAAAAAATTCGTCTGGGAGACAAATTTATTGAAAATCCGTCAGAAATAGCCCAAGAGTTCAGCAAGTTCTTCTCCCAAGTGGCTTTTTCTGACCAAAAATTAGAAGGTGCCCAGGCCTTCCCCCATCCTTCAATGGGACCCATGACATCCATGGTACTCACCCCTGTAACCGAGGATGAAGTGGCCCGTGTGATTCAGACACTTAACTCAAAAAAATCGTGTGACATCAATGGAATGTCTACATGGTTACTCAAAAAATGCTACAGGCAGATTTTGAAACCACTGACAAAATTAATAAATTTTTCTTTTGCGTCCGGACGCTTCCCCAACATGCTAAAAATTGCAAAAATAACGCCGGTTTTGAAAAAGGATGACCCTTGCCTGACCAGCAATTATCTTCCAATATCAATTTTACCAGTTCTCAGTAAGGTCTTCGAAAAAACATTTTTGAAAAGACTCGACGGTTTTTTGGAAAAATTCGATATCTTGAGCGAGAAACAATTTGGCTTTAGAAAAAATAAATCGACCATCGACGCCGTTACCAAACTAGTCGAGATGGTTGTGGACGGACTTGAGAAGCGAGAACATGTGCTCAGCATATTTCTCGATCTTTTTAAGGCCTTTGACTGTGTGCATCATGCGACACTGTTGCGCCAGTTAGAGGCAAGCGGAATCCGCGGCCTACCGTTTGAATGGCTTGCATCCTACTTACAGAACAGACGCCAACTCGTGCAAGTGGAAAATGTCAAATCTGAAAGCGTAGAAATTAAATATGGAGTCCCTCAGGGATCAATACTTGGACCGGTCCTCTTTCTTATTTACGTCAACAGGCTGAACTCTCCAATCCAAAATGGAAAGGTAGTCCAGTACGCTGACGATACGACTCTCTGCATTAAATCTAAAACAACTGACGGCTTAGAGATTGATTCTTATGTGATGCTAAGTTCTTGCATTCAGCATTTTTCCGGTATCAATCTACACATAAACAACGCAAAATCAAATTTCATCAAATATTGTCTCACTCTGAGGGAGGACGAAGTTCTTCCAAATGTAGTAATAGATGATGCTCTTATAGAGAATGCTGATTCTACTAAGTTATTGGGAATGTACCTTGATCGAGGGCTGACCTGGGATGACCACATTGATAATGTCTGTACAAAGGTTACCTCAGGCATTTACGTCTTACGTAACCTCACAAAATGTTGCTCCCTCGATGTCTTTAAAATGGCCTACTATGGCCTCATATATCCCCACCTATCGTACGGGATAAGACTCTGGGGTAGCTGCACTGGAACCAAATTCGAAAGGGTTTTTCGGCTCCAAAAAAGAGCTATTAGAATCATTTCAAAATTACAAAACAGAGAGTCGTGTAGAGACGCATTCAGGGAGTTGGGAATACTAACTTTGCCCTGCCTGTACATGCTGGAGGCGCTCCTGTACTGTCAATTTAAAACTGAATTGGTTCAGGGCAGGGACGTCCATCAGTATGAAACTCGTGGCAGGGAGAATTTCCGTAGAGTCCGGTTTAGAACAATGGCGTCTGACCGCCTTCCTACGCAGGTTGGGGTTCGATTGCTTAATCAGCTCCCTGAAGATATCAAAACAAGCCATAGTTTCAATACTTTTAAATATCGTTTAAAAAACCTCTTGATGTCAAAAGTCTTTTACTCGGTTGGCGAGTTCATGGAAAGCCGCTGGGAATAAAAATTCAAAATTTGGCCCCAATGGCACTGGTGTAAAGTATGAATGTAGAATGCCTGTAATTTATGTACGTACGGTTGATAGAGTGGTAGAATAGAGTAGGCCATTATAACAATTTTGAATTTTATTAAAATATTATTTATTATATATTTTTATTCAAATATTATTTATTATATATTTTTAAAACACATATTGACCTTTGCAATACGATGTAATAATTGTTAATACTACAATAAAAAAAATTTATTGATTGATTGACCGTCCCAGTACTCCCTCGACCTGAAATCCATAGTATAGGGTCTAGTGAAAAGGTACTTAGTCCCAACGAAGTCAGACTTCATTGAGAGTACCTCATCGTTTACTAGATTGGCCACTGAGGAGTGACCTGTACAGGACCCCCTCCAGTGGCCAGTTAGCTGAAGCCTATAAGCCGCCGCCCAAGCCTCCCCAATAATGAAGAGATCAAGGGGCGGCAGGTTGAGAAGAACCTCCAGTGCAATAGAAGGGGTCGACCTAAAGGCCCCTGTCATGCACATGCAGGCAAGTCTTTGTAGGCTATAAAGCCTACCCCGGACTGTTACCTGATTGACCTTAGGCCACCAGATCAAAGCCTCGTAAGTAATTTGTGGTCTGATGACCGCTGAGTAAAGCCAGTGACAGACATGGGGTGACAGGCCCCATGTGGAGCCCACGCAGCGCCTAGTGGTCACGAAGGACCCCTTAGATCTGCGGATGACTTTATCAAGATGCAAGTTCCATGTCAGTTTCTGATCAAGGATTACTCCCAGATACTTAACCGACGATGAAACAGGCAGAGACACTCCACCAAGGGCCAGGCCTCTGAGGGAGCCCTGAACCCTTTTCCTGGTGAAGGGAACTATTACTGTCTTGGAAGGGTTTATTGCAAGCCCTTCTCTTGCACACCAGGAGTTCACTGCTTCCATACTGTCGTTCATGATGTCCGTAACAGTGCCCTGGTACTTGCCACGGACCAGTCGGACGAGATCGTCCGCATAGCCCTGTATGAAAATGCCCTTATCCGTGAGGCTGACTAGGAGATCATCCACCACCAGGTCCCACAGGAGGGGTGATAGAACTCCCCCCTGCGGGCATCCTCGGCTCGCAGAAATCTCCACCACCTCACTTAGAAGGGTTGATTGAATTCTTCTGCCCCGTAACATGTGGTCGACCCACCTACAAATGGTAGGCTCTACACCACGTTGTCCCAGTGCACGAATAATTGACTGATATGAGGTGTTGTTGAATGCCCCCTCAATATCCAAAAAGGCTCCTAGGGCAATTTTTTGTTCTCCAGGGAATGTTCAAGGTGCCTGACCAAACAATGGAGGGCAGACTCACAAGACTTCCCCGGGAGATACGCATGTTGATGTTGGGTAAAGGGGAGTCTTTAAGCGCTCCTTCTCGAATGTAAATTCTACGAGTCTCTCCATAGTCTTCACCAGAAACGAGGAAAGACTAATTGGCCTAAATGATTTGGCGTTTGTGTAGTCGCCACGACCCCGCTTAGGAATAAAAACTACTTTGCTAACTCTCCAGGACCAGGCACGGATTTAAGGGGGGGGGGGCGATGGGGGCGATCGCCCCTCCCAAACGGAAAAAAGCAAAAAATGTACCTACACGCTTAGAATAAAATGTTAATAAAATATTTGATTTACCGTCATGAAAATAACATTAGTAATTGTTACCGTCTTAATAATATTACAGTATATATAATATTCGGATGTGTAGTCTGAGTTTGTAGAAAGGAGAATTTCCGAGTCGTCGGTTGGTAATTGGTAGGCCTATATATTTTCGCCGGCAACACTGCGTGTCTAGCGCCGACGTAGTGGCGAGACGCCGAGACACTGATTAACAGACGACATTGATTTGATAGTTGAGTTATTATATTAATGGTTGTGTAATGAATGTGTTAAATGTAACTCTACACAGTTAACTATGTTTAACTATGTCCAAACTATGTTTAAGTTGTTGCTCATTGAACTGTTTCCATAAAATTTTAACAATACAACATTCCAATGGAATCCATTTTTTTATTTAATAGTTGTGATATTAAATGTATATACTTAAATGCTATTTCGAAGTTGTACAATTTATTTTTAAATTACATCAGGAAACTACCCCAGGGGTTCTAAGAAGTATCAATGGCAATACCTATGGCAATACCAATTTGACAAATAATTGTTTAAACTAGTGTCATTAATCAGCTGTTGGAATAAATTTATGCCAAACTTATTTTCGATTACAGAACTTAGGTATTCTTTTATATTTAAACCCTAAAAACACCCCCCAAACTGCTAAAAACAGTACTTCTAGGACGTTAAAATAGCAAAAATTTTCCGGGGGAGCACCCCCGGACCCCCCGCCTTACTGGGGGGTATTCCATACCCCCCAGACCCCCCCGGCAGGTTCGCCCCCACCAATTCACTGCTCTGGATCCGTGCCTGTCCAGGACTGAGGAATACACCCGAAGGCAAGGGTCGCCCTGAAGATTTCGCAAAGCAGAAAGTGGAGGTTCGGTGGGCCCTTCTGCAACAGTGCGGGAAAGACGCCGTCGCCTCCTGGGGATTTAAATGGGCTGAACTTGTCGATTGCCCATTTAACTTTGGAAACGGTGACTATGCGTCTAGCTTGCCTCCAGTCCTCTCGAGTTGCCCTAGGTATAGGGCTAATCTCTCGAGGGCCAGAGACTTCCAGAGCATCGTCAACGAGATTCCCTGGGAAGTGACACTCCAGAAGGAGCTTGAGCGTTTCGCCAGGTAAAGTTGTCAGTTCCCCTGAGCTGGTTCTAAGACTGCCCATGGGGTTGATAGGTTCACTAGCCAAGATTTTCTGGATTCTGGCTGCCTCTTTGATGGAGTCAATGCCCCTACAAAAGGTTTGCCATGAAGCCTTCTTGGCATCACGAATGGATGAATTGTAGTCGTTAAGAGCTAAACGATACTCTTCTTGACAATTGGCCACCTTAGAGCGATTAAAAAGCATTCTAACGCGCCTTTTCTTAGCTTCCAGGGATTTTGACCACCACCCGATTTTTTGTCTAGGCGGTGTGTTTGAAATTGGACAGTTGTCGTGGTAACTTTCGAGGATCGCATCCTGTAAACAGGATGCCGCCTGCTCTAGTTCCACGACAGACCTTATTCGTACTCTACCCCCCCCCCCCCCCGGGACCCAATCCCGCAATGGCCGAAAGTTCCGCAGCATAGGACTCCCAGTCCGTCCGCCTAGGATTTTGGTGAGGAGAGGAAAAGGCTGATATTTTAGCTTTGATATCAAAACGAATGTACAGATGATCAGAAAGAGAAGGTTCGTCAGAGACCCGCCAGTTGTCAATGAGGCCTAGAGTGACCGCATTGCAAAGGGTCAGGTCTATGACTTCGGCTCTAACTCTATTCCTAAACGTGGGTTCATTGCCCCGATTTAGTATGAATAAGTCATTAGATACAATGAAGTTTAATAGGTACTCACCCCTCCTGTTGGAGTCGGTTGATCCCCATGCTTCATGATGGGCATTGGCGTCGCAGCTGACCAGAAGGTGCCGCCCCCCAATGGATTGTTTCTCAACCAGGGCTTCTAGTTCCCTGGAAGGAGGTGGATCCTGAGCATCATAGGGAAGGTACACAGAGCTGACGATGAACTCCCCATGCCCTTCCTTAGTGCTCAGTGTAGTTCTCACTGTCGTGATGTCCCTGGAACAGAAATCAAACAGGGGGAATACTTCCATACCATTGCGTACCAAGATACATGTCCTAGCATTATTGGTGGAACAAGAGAAAATTATCTTACCATCGGCCAGTCCTGCGATTCTGCCCTTGTGTAACCAAGGTTCTTGAATCAGGGCCAGGTCGATGTTGTGTGCAGTCATGGACTGACAGAGGGCTGCCGAGGCAGCCCTACTGTGGTGCAGGTTGGCTTGGATCACCCTTGGCATTGTCCCTAGCCAATACGACCACCGAGACCTGCCAGAGCCCCAACCTCAACTTATTGCTCTTGGCCTTAATGGCTGAGAGAACTTGATCATCCACCAGGCAGACGAAGGTCTTTGCTCCTTCCGGATCGGCCTTTCGACTGATGATGGTCCATTCTCTCACATTCAGTTCCTTGTTTTGGTCTTCTACAAGCTTCAGGATTATGGACTCGTCCGTCTTTCCGAGCTGCTTAGGCGTTTAAACAGCACCTTGGTAGCCCGTAGGATGTCCTTTCGGTCACCGATCCTAAACTGGGCCCCCTCCCACAATTTGAGAGAGGGAACAGTTGCAGCGATCCATGTTTTTGTCTCCTCGTTTTCGGCGGAGACAATAAGAGCACCCCTCTCCATGTAGGAGTTGGTGAACAAAGGGAGCTCACCACTGTCCAGCGGGCATATCGACTCAACCAGAGCAGTCTGGATGAGGTTGCCTTGCTCTTCAGTGAGCTTGCTCCCCGGATAGTTAGGTGGCACAACCGCCACCTTAATAGACTTGAGAGCTTCCAGAAAGGTCTGAGAAGAGGTTCCCTGGGAACCTTCCTCGGCCTTCCTTTATCTCTTCAAATCCTTCTGAGCCTCCGAGGGTGAGGGGGTCGAGCCCTGCGGGCGTGCGCGTTTAGCGCCACCTTTAGGGCCGTCACCCCTCGCCTTAGGAGTCGCTCCCCTCTGGGCCTCCGCAGGTGAAGAGGTCGAGCTCAGCGGGCGTGCGCTTTTGGCGCCACCTTTGGAGCTTTCACCCTCCGCCTTAGGAGTCGCCGAGGAGGCTTTCTTCAGGGGACGATACTTCGCAGGGTCCCACTGTACACCCTGCCGGGCAAGTCTCTCCTTCAGGAGTTTTTTCCTCTGATTGCCGGGAATGTTTTTCCTGGCTATCTTCATCCTATTCAGGGCCTCAGCCATCCAATCAAGTTGATCAGAGCCTGGGCTCCGAGGAAGGATTTTTTCGGGGTCAGAGAGCGACATGCCCCCTCCACCGAACCCCTGACCCGAGCAGCGGGGACTTCAGGCTGGTCTGCTTGGCTGCCTTCGTTCCCCATGCCAAGGTCCTTGTCTGAGGGCTCTGAGCGGTCCTCAGCCAAGTTGGATTCAGAATCGGAGAGAGACATGTCCCCCCCCCCCCGACGTTGATTTGGCCCGAGCAATGGAAAACAAGGGCTGGCTAGTGTGGCTGCCCTCTGCTCCCATGCTTGGTTCATTGCCTAAGGACTCAATGCGGTCCTTAGGTGAAGGTTTTGGTGATTTTGTTGTGTCTGGATCCATAGGATTCCCACGAGTAGCTAGCGAAATAAATGGTCTAGCCCCGACAGAGCCCCGCATGCCAGGGTAAGCCTATTTGAAACTGGATTTCGGCAGGTGTCCAGAGTCCGCATGGTATAGACTGGTCTACCACCAGCCATTCAGCCCTTTGCCCACGCTGTTCCACCTTGGCTTGGTTGGAAGGTTAGGTAGGATAAGGAATTAGTGGGATATGAGTGCTCTCAGCATCGGGATCACACTGAGAGCTGTGGGAAGGTACCCTCCTCCTCCTCATCGGTTATGGGAATGATGAGACGCCGGCCTTGGGAATGGTACGAGCGGAGTTACTTTATACAGTAAGTAAAGAAACTTTCGAGAGGAACTAATTTTCTTAAAATCCAATTTGGTTATCATGTTGGAGTGGATGATGTGATTATGTCTTGAAATCCAAGTATATTCCTAAATAATTATTCTTTGAATATCATGCCTTATTTTAAATCTACTGTATAGTTAAGTCTGGTAGAAGTCTATACGTTTATCTTCAATTAATAATAAATGTATTATACCAATATATCACTTACAGTGCTATATTATGTGCCGTCAATACAAGAGAAATTAATTCAAATGAAAAAAACTGTAAAATTTAAAAAACAAACATGCACTATTGTAAAGATATCTGCTGTTAATGTATTATTTAACTGAAGTTCAGAAAAATGTAAACACACTTTCAACAATAAACTTTCCCAGGCACGTAATTCATTAAAACAAAAAGCGTCATACATGAATTTTGTAAACTTTATTCGTTTCAATTATAGAACACTTTTTTGCCGTTATGAGTTTTCAAAATGTTCTTGTATGGGTGGCTGAGAGGGGATTCACAAACAATGAGGCTAAAGTTTATTGGGGTACTTTACTTTGGTTAACTTTTTGGGGTGGACAATGATCCTATTTAGGCACATTGGCTCATTGTCTCTGATCCTTGAACCCAAATATAAGCAAAGTGTGGAAAATAAAAATAGGAAGCATACATTTAACCAACGTACCGTAACACTAACGTGATGATAGTGGAATAATTCAGTATAGTAACAAAACAGACATTTTAATATAAATTTTAATTTGAAAATATCCTAAAAAATTTTACTCAAAACTAATAAACATATTGATCTCATAAATAAGACGGCGTGTCTACTCTCAGAAAGTACATATAGGTGTCACACTACATATATGAAAAACACATACTACACATTTTTTTTATTTTGTATTGACAACAAATTGGAGTAACTCTTTATGGATTAAATACTAATATTTCAAATGTTATACTGATAAATGATTAGCTAAAAATATGTTTGGTGATTTGGTTTGTCAAAAAAAATAAATAAATAAATAAATAAAAATTATATGTCATATTTGGTTTGTAAAATATGACATATTTAACAACATCAAGTAATTATGTAATTATAAACTTTTTAATACACGCTCTTAATGATGCACGTAGGTATGTATATAAAGTGAAGAATAGTTATTTATTTGTAATGTAAAAATTTATTTCAAATTTGTTCCTTAAATTTTATATGAAAAAAATATCAAAGTAGGTTAAGGGGTGTGAAATACTAAAATAACACAGAGTTAATCAGTACCAAAAGGCGTATAAATATATAATGAATACAAGAAAATAAAGTACGATTATTTAAGTTACGGTGGTAGTATTTATTGTGACTAATATATTAAGGGGCCTGCTTTTCTACATTTACATAAATTATGTAAATTCACTATATCTTTCATAAAGATGTCCTTTGAGTGAAACATTATTGATATAAGAATTCAAAGCACGTTCGCAAATTGCAGATGCAAAACGTTTCCCAAGTGTAAAACAGCTGTATAGTGATTCGTCAGCAAAACATTAAACGTATAATTCCCTAAATTTGCTACGTGAAATGCAAAATAAATACAGTAAGGACTGATTACATCAATGAGAGTTTCATTATGAAAATTTTGTATTCATCAAGGTTATTATAATAACACATCGCAGCTAGTATAGTCGTTTTATGATTAAGGATTCGACAAGGATACTACAATGTCTAAGTATCATGAACTCATAACAATAAAAATATTATTATGAACATACATAATATTTTTTATAAAATCTAAATATAAAACTGATAATAGTAAACATTTAGATAACCTGAGGTATTACAAATTTTACCATTTCCTTCCTATAGATAAGCATATTGCACGGCTATACAAAACCAATCTTATAAAATACATGTATATGTCATCATTTATAACACGAAGAAGAGCTGATATTTGATTAAAGATACTTATTTTAACATAGTCATGTTTTTAATAATATTCAAACCGTTTAATGAATAAAACTCAAAGTCTATAAGTAATATTGATTAAAAAATTTAGAAAAAATATGCATTTTCGAGTTCCAAAGTAATATTATCGTTTGTTGAAAATACATTAATAATACTGGAAATATATTCAATAAAATACTACTGCATTTATAGTATATTGAACAAATATTTGTTTTATATATTAACTTAACACTAATGGAGGGGTTTAAGTGTACATAAAAGATAATTATTAACTTACAGAGGTATCTGTAATAAACGCTGAGGAAGCTCCAACCAACCTAATTTATTGCCTTACTTCTTTTACTGGACCATAAATAATGCCAGTTCTGAAAGTGGATAATAGATTGTGCACGAACTATGTTGAGAGGAACTTTATCGTGAATACCATTGGAATTATTCATATCACAGTTTTTAAAATTATCGATTGTTACATTATATTCATTTTTATTTAGATAGAAACGTAAAATATTTATATATTTTTCATAATCAATCCCAAATTTTAATTCGTATATGGTCTAAAAATATATAGAGGTAAATAAAACTGGTATCTCTTTTACAAGAAAACACCCACTCTTAATAGATTAGGATATGTTAAGTTAGGTTAGGTCAAAATGTGCCCTTTTCTTCATTATAACATTTAATCAATTACAGTTTATATTTTGTTTTATTCCCATTCGTAAAATAAAAAAAAAAATTCCCAAAACTGAATGTCAGGGTAAATAAACAAGCATAATCCCATTTAAACTTAAATTTTTTAGTCAAATTCCATCTATAGTTATTGTTAAGAGCTCTTGAACTATTTTCTTTAAATAGTTCTACAGGAAAAATATATTGTCAGTTTTGGTGTAAGTACCAGTTAATTGTTTCTATGAATAATATTTAGGCATATACAATTAATTAAGTAATACAATTATTTAGGTTAGTATTTCACAGCTATTAATTCTTTTAATATATTTTGATTTCAAGGAAAGGTAAAAAAGAACTTAAATATTATTGTAAATATAAATAAAATTAATGCTGTAGATTATTTTTATTCAAATATCATTAAAAAATATTTTATTCATTTTATTTGTTCATTATTTTTACGTAATGCTAAATGAACAATTCATTCTGAATTATTTAGAATAAGTAAGCCTGTGATAAAACCACTTGAGGTAAGATTGTTCGGTTTCCACGGAAAAAATTAATTATATAGAATTAATTTTGATATGAAGTAGTAATTATTTCAGATATATAGTTTGAAAATTGTCCAATAAATATTTGTGTTCTTTCGAAGTTTTTATTTGAAACGAGGTACCAAACTAACATTGGTCTATATATTTCAAGTCAGTTGTACAAACTTAAATATATAATGCCGTTATAAATATCAGGCTTTAAAACATTTTAGTACGGAAGCAAAATAGCGTTTATAATTTATAACTAATATATGTTACAATAAATTTATTGTACGAGTTTTAAATAACTATACAGTATTTTAGTTGATTGTAAAAAATTAAGTTTATTTTTATTGGAATAAATACCTATAATATATGTTTCATATACTTTTCAATGTCCATTGCGATTATTAATTGTTTTGTGTTTTAAAGGAAATAAAAATAGGTGAATAAACACTGAATCTAATTTTATTGTTAGAGCACTAAGAAGGGCTTGATTTAACACCCTAAACGATTATTTTAGTACAATTATATCTATAATTGCTATTAAGAGCTCTTGTATTATTAATTTTGTGCCGTATGACATTTTTTATTTTGGTATGAGGCCAACAAGTTTAGGATTCATATTTTGTACTGTTTACCCTTGTGAAAATTTTAAACGGTCACCTACACAAATAACACATGAAATATCAAAAAAATAGTATTTTATGGTATTTTGAAGAATCTTGTCACTTTAATTTACAACTTGAAACACTATTAGTAGAAAAGGATTTGTCCTATTGGTTGATACATTCTTATATGTATTTAACAAATAGACGTACGATGCTTACACAATTCCAGTGTAGTTAAATGTTTATTTTATATAACTTTACCATTTCACAATGAAATATATGTAATTATATTACTTATGTTATTGTTTTGAAAGTGATGTCAATTTTAGGATTTCCAAGTATATACAACAAGTATAGTACAACCTCATGGAATATATATAATTCGACAGCCAACAAATCTATATCAAGCGGATGGCCCAAACACAATATGTATGATAATGTTACTGGAGCTCATTTCCCAAGAGGTAGAACAGATTCTGGGTTTTGGGAGGAAGTAGCTTCACATAGTTAATTAATTTGATTAGTTTATCGCCATATTAAGAGTGTATTTAAATATAAAAGATTTTTCGCAAAACTTTATTTTTTGCACAATTATAATAAAATATTATTGTTATGTGTAATTTTACTTACGTAAATAAAACAAAAATAAAGTTTTTACAAAGTATAGAGCATATATATAAAAGTACCATAAATAACATTGTGTTTAATATTAGCTAAAAATGTTTAAATTAGATGAAATTAACATTGAAATTTACTGTCAATGTCATTAAATAAAGTTTTTTGTATGTATATTATAAAGTGAGATAATTCATGTAAAATATAAGAAAAATAATCAAAATTGCATTCTCTAATAATATTAAAATATTTACTGTTTTCAAGCGAACTTTGATATCTTTGTATAGTCTCTACTCATTAGTAGAATGCTCAAGCTTGTGAACCTTGTAATGAAACAATTCCAAAAGTAATAAGTAAAATTTTTTTTATAACCTTAATATATTCTTGTTTCCGAACTTATAAGGAAAATATATTTTAATGAATTAAAATCAGGTTCAAAGAATATGGCATAACTTTATTGTAACAACGTTCCAATATTAAGCTTTAATAAACAATTTGTTGATTTTAGTAAACTAACAAAATCACCCTAAGATCGCAGAAATTAATTTCATAATGGAACTAAAATTGCTACGAAATAATTATTATTTGGTATAATTTTTTTATGTTTTGGTATTTATCATTAAGTTGCTCATTGGCTTCTTTTATTTAGTTAAAAAAAAAAAAAAAACAACCAAACAGTTCAAAGGTGTCTGTGTGTCAATTTAATACAATTAGTGAAGTGGCAACTGTTAGCTTGGTAGACTATTCAAACCATTAAACCTGTCTTCCGGAATCCGAATCTTTATCCAACGAGCAACCACTCCAGTGAATTAAAATTATATGTTTCGTTTTATAGATTAAAATGAAATGAATACAATAAAATGATAAAATGAATGATTTGCAATTGGACAATTTATATTGCGTTATTGCTTTCTTTTAGATCATTTTAATTTATCGTATGTTCACCACACTTTACCAACATACTACTGTAAATAAAGCTTTTTTATAATTTAGGATATTTTTTTATAAAGATTAATTATAATATATAGGTAGAAATAAAAAAAACCCCTTCATTAGGATAAGTTTGTCTCATTCTAGATAAAATCTACTAATATTGGACACGCATGGGTAATAATATTTATTTTAAATGCAAAATACCCATACGGTATCACATATATCAACAAGATTCTTCAATATAATATTTTATATTTATTTTAATTTATTAATATTTTTAATAATTTATAAACATGTTATCAGAACAATAATGAATCCTATTGCTGACATTTATTAATTTGTTACCAATAAAAACCTATAAATAAAGCAATTGTTTCAATGCACCTTACAACATACACTTTTTATTTAACTTCGTTAAGTAATTTGATGTTACACTTTCTTTTAGGCTCACTTAACTACTCAGAACCTACAGTGTATTATCAGAAATAAAATTCTTTATATTGTTTGTACAAAAAATTAGTCTTTTAATCTCCTTCCCTCCCTTAAAAAAGCATATAAGATAACTTACAAAATATTACCAAACAAGCACAAATATTTAGTGAAAAATAGAAAACTCTAATATCATTGTAACACCAAAGGAGATACAGTTGATAGTATTTAAGGAGCCTAAGTACATAATGTAATAAATACAGGAGAATCTTGACGCAACAGTGAAGCGCTTAATGCACTTATTGTATGATGTATTATAACTATAAACTGTCATCGCTACTGCAGAAAATTATGTTTTATTGTATGCAAATACTCATCTGATGAGAATTATAAAGCAATATTCGGTGAATTAAAGTGGTAATGGTTTGTCAACATTACCATTTCAATTATATTTTTATGTTACCATTAATACTTAACATAACATTTACTTTATTTGGTGAATTACTAAAGTATTTTAAATACGCTCTAAGCAGGTTTCAATATACTGTAGAGTATTTGGAAAATCTTCAATAGTTCTAAAAAGTGTTGTCCGATGATTTTACTAGCCAGAGGTAAGTTTACTTCACAAAATGTTGTTGGTTGCAACGTAACAACAGTTAAACTACTAGACCCTCTTGTACATCTCATTAGACATTCATTTGGTTGCTAAAATCACCCTTCAAGGGAAAAACTCTTTATCAGCTAAACCTACTCTAAATCCACTTATCCTAACTGTATAATTGTATAAAAGCTATTTATATATTTCGAAGAAATGTTGAAAACCCCATTGATTGGTGAAGATCAGCGCATCCAATTTCACAATTAGTTTCACAAAAATTTATTCATGATTTTATCTGTTTAATAACTTAGCAGAATAGTATTGTCGTGAGAGTTACGCATAATTGTCTGTAAGAAGACATTATTTAACATTATACGTGCCTACTGTCCTAGTTTATGCAATAGACATTGCGACATATATTGGTCTACATAGATAGGAAGAAAATAATTCTATAGCAGTAATTTGATAGGAGGCTACTGGAACATGACTGAATGTGACGCTAAGCTCATTTATAAATTTTATTAAAAGTTAAAATTAATGGGTATTTAATAAACATGCATGTTTAGAATTTTATTACACATTGCAATCCCTTGTTGAAATAGCACAGTTTTAACAACATCAATATATTCAATGATAGGGGGAATGTTATCCTCAGGTATAAGACAGGTTTTATAAGCTTAACACACGCGAGGTGTTAGGCTGATATGCCTTCCAGCTTCTGACAAGCTAAAATTATGCAATATTCATACAGCTAGCTGAACTTGTTAATATATTGAAATGTACATACATATAAGTAATTGTACATTAAAATATATTGAAATGAAAAGAAATAGATTGTTTATTCCCAAACACTTTGTGATTATTTTTGTTTATTTAATTTAAGAATATTTTCTATAAATATATTTAAATACACATATACTTTACCAATTACAATACACATAAATACATAAAATTACACATATATGTTATTTTATAGACATCTTATCATTATTTGACGTACGTATTATTCCATAGTCTGTGAAGTGATCTTTTTAGACGTTATGGAAATATTTCCTTAGAGTCTCATAAAAAACTGCATTTTATAATTTTTAACCTATGGTTAATAATATTGAAAATATTATGCATACTATCTCAGTGCACCTATGTTACCACTTGTAACACAATTTTACATACTCGTATATCCAAGTAGCTATGCACACAATCTCTGAAGAAGTTAGGTTCTTTATCCTAGTACCAAACATCTGATCGATTTCTGGGATATTGACAGGAAAAAATAGCGAGCAACCACAAAAGCATGAGGGACAACTATACTTTACTAGCTAATTTCATGCTATGTAAACTCCGTCTCCAGTCCATTTGAACATATAATGGATCTAATATAATATATTTTCCAAATGTAGAGTTTTCCTTGTTATAACTGAAATGGATAGATGAAAAAATGAGTGAGTTAGTATTATTTGTATTGTATGTCTGGTGGCTGAGCAATATACCACCCACCTACAAACGATCGTGTGTTAGGGTCAGTTTTCACGCTGGTGTATGCTAAAACTCCACCTTAATCCTCTATTTTTGACCCATATATGTGATGAAATTAAGAAGATTTTGCCTTAGTACCGAATCCTGATAGTAAATCAATAAACATTTATTTCGTTCGCAACCCACAAAAAACATTTTAGAGTTAATTTAATCTCAGTTTATTGTGTTATATATAACTACGACTATAACATTTAAGTATTTTTTATAAATTATTGTATATTTTGTTAATAATATTAAAAGGGAGGTATATGGAGAATAATGTTGCTAAATAAAATTATATATTGTCTGTCTAAGCTAACAAACAAATAAAACATATTCTGCTGTGTAAATTTATACTACAACAAGATCTACGAAAAACAACGATAACATATTTTAATAGTTTATCTACGATAGTGTGTTTCTGAACTGAAAATTAAATATAAATTGTTATTATATTATAAAAAGAAAACTTTTAGTTATTAAAATATTTAATGTGTTCAAACACTTCAGCTTATATGGGTGAAGTAAATACAAATACTACGTAAAACAATTTTATATTGAATTTATATTTTAATAAAAAACAGTTTTAATTATTGAAATAGCTTAATCAATAGGTGACCAATAATTAAACAATTGGTCTCATTTGTAGATGATGAAACAATAAATGTTTTTGAGTTATGTTATGCCATTATTTACATACTATTTTTCTACATCATTTTGAAAAACATTTTTTTTTAATTATTCATTTGTACGATAGAAATTAACTTATTTTAAAATATATCAATACTATACACTAAACTAAACCAGAAAGTTTTATACACATATGATTAAGAATTTTTGGTAAATATTTCAACTTTAAATGTCGTATATATGCTAATGTTATAAGACTTATTGAAATATAATCTTTATGAATTAGAATTTATGAAATATAGGGAATAAAATGTGGTAAACACTCATCCCCGAGCAAACATAAATAAATGAAAACTCACAATATCATACGAGGTCATTGAGGTTCCAATTGTGGATCTATTATGTTGTATAAATATATGTCCCTTTTAAACTATACCACAACGTATTGTTATTACTACCTATAAATGTTATCAGAGATAAAATTATTCGAATATATCATCCTTAATATACTTAGGACCGTAAGTAGTATCAGGCATAGGACAATATGATTTTTCTTTCAGTGAAATTATAGACAGTACTTTAGGTAATATACTAAACTCTGGTGATTATTATCCCCCATGCATGATTTTTTATTTATTACCAAAATACATACTTCAGTCTGAAGACACCTTTATAGTGTAGTCATATTGAATACGTATATATTTTCAAAATGTTTCTTGCTGAATAAATATTTTAATATAATAAGATAAAAAGATTAAATTCGCTCTATATTTTTATTGGTGTTAAGGGCAATTTAGGCATGTATAATTTAGATTAATTCAAGTGCGGAATTAGCTAATAACAACAATCTAAAATAGTTTTTAGAGGCTGGAAACTTTATTGACAGAATCAATTAGTGAAGTGATGAGTTGGTGTGAAAGTCAAATTGTAAACATTCTCCCTTATATCCCCAAGGAACGATATATTGAACTGTTTATTTACACAGTTGTTATAATAGCTTTCCTTTCTATTGTTTATAAAATACGAGTAATTATTTGTATCTCAACAATTGATATATTAAAATATAATCAAAATTTGAATAATATATATTTTGCAATCGTGTCTTATTCCAATGGGAGGATCAACAGGCTAAAGCGGCGAGGTATATACTAAGTAATAACCTTAAATTACCCAGTATATATCTATATAATAGTATATATATATATATATATATATATATATATATATATATATATATATATATATATAATATATATATATTATTTTACCTCAAAAATAATAAGTGGATAGTGAACTTTATTATTATATTTTATATTTTAATACTTTAAGCCATCAATTAATCGACTCAAGATACTTGAATCTTAGATAATAGACTAAGTAGGACTATTTACTAATTATTCTTATATATATATATATATATATATATATATATATGAAGGTAAAATAATTTTAAATTCATCAAAATTATTTGTTTGTCTGGAAGTGTTACGATATCATATTTTTATTAAGTTAGAAATATTTTTAAAATACCTTAAAACATATTTCTTATAATTAAACATAAAAATAATGAACACTAAATGTATATTTAGTGAAATGTAAATATAAAATTGGTTATTTTTCCTTTGTTGAACAAAAAATTATAAAAACTACCAGAAACTCTTGTTGTATTAATACTATAGTTTGGAGAATAGCTAACAAGGATGAGGTGACAGTAAAAATGAGATGGGAGATATATTTGGAATAAGTTAGGGAATAAAATATAAATTCTACGTCAACCACCAGATATAGTTATTATTTAAATTATATAATTTTAAATAGATAGTAGACACTAAACCTATTATTAAAATAATTGATTGTTCATTTGTCCCTGAAAATTAGCTAAATGTTAAATTAATCATTTTAATTTTTACATGTTTTGAAAGTACTTATAAACTAAACATTTATGCTGTTCTCATAAATAATTGTAAAAATAGTTATAAATAGAATAAAATGTATGATACACTTTTATTGATTTTATATGTTTTTTTTGTATAGCATCATTTATATTATTTAAAACATTATTAATGAAATCTTTGTAAACTCATGTAATTTGTTTTACCTCTGGGAGCAATAAAGACTCCACAAACACAAGGAAAGTAATTTCAGCGTAACACCGAGAATTGTGACCTGCATTTATTACGCGAGCCATTCTTACAACGTAGACAGATTAGTTTTCTTGTTTCATCTGTGAACTTCCCTACGAAATATTTATTAGTTTTGGTATAGATATTTATATTCGGCTTCTAGACAATATTTTATAAAATATTATATTCCATTAGTAGTCAACTAACTTGTCGGTTTCTTTATCCTCAAAACAGGTTGGCCAAATATTTTTTTCTAAGATAATAGTTGACATGATTCCAGGTTTAACGTAAAACTGCTATAAAGGGGGAAACATTCAATTTACGTCACTTCATTGAAATCCTTAGTGTAATACTTTCAGCTTCTATTTACGTGTTTTAGATACAAGTGATTTTTTTAAAAAGAATTTAATAACAGGAAAATCTATTATTAAATTGTAAATTTAGCACATCATAAGACCTACTAATAATTGACCGATTTATTATTTGTTTAATTTTAAAGTTAAGAAAGAGAAAATTAGTTTATACGAGGATATTTGCTATAACCTAAACATATTTACATAAAAAAATAAAAATTTAAAGTTGACAGTTAATTTTAGATATTTTAAATAACAACCGTAACAATTCTCCAATACCAAAACGTAGTAAAAAGACAATACTCAATTGTTTATGCTTTAATTATATAAATTTTTTCACAAATTAATATTTTTTTATTAGTTAATAAGCTTTATATTTAACATCTGATAATGTAGATATGAGGAAATTTTAAATACAAGCCATTTACATTCTTTATACGTTTATATGTTACTTATTACAAAAACAGTTAGAATGAAAATAATTTTAATGGTTAATCCATAATTTATGTAGGTATATATAACTTAGTTCCATACAATATACCACTTGTGTAGATTTCATGTACTACAAACGCCTAATGTGTAATTCATATCGAGGGGTTTGTCACATTTATACAGTTTTAAGTTAATACATAATATACGGAGAAAATGTCATCCGACTTTAACAGTAATACTTTCTAAATTGACTTTTACTCTATAACACTTGGTGTTTACACTTTTAAATATGATTTAAGTAAGTTGATACTGAAATATACTGCATGTGGTTACAGTTAATGTATTCAAATACTATTAGCGATGCTCATGTTATTGTCTACTGTGGCTAGGTTGCCACAGAATGTGCTAATAGGATTCAGGAGACATCTACTTGAGCCAGGGGTGAAGAATGCAAAAGGGAGTCAGGCCAACACCTGCTATGAGATAATTTCTACTTATACTTGTTGGGGGCTCCCTAGTTCCTACTAGTTGAAACTGATTTATCAGGTATTCGAATATCCTGCTAGCTCATGTTGTGTTCTTGGTCATATATTAATAAATGAGGATACAATAATTTATGTATTAGAGGATTCTTACTTATTAAACGTGAGGACGTTTTCCTCTAAAAAAAATCGTTACTTGTATTTTTCTCGAATTTTAACGATTGAGGTGTCAAAACAGTAACTTCTACACATAGTTTTGCAACAAGTTCTTAATTTGTCAATTTAGAAATTCTCCTGAAATGCTAGAAATACCTAAAATTCACAACCATTACAATAAATTTGACAAATAATATATTATATCGGGCATTTAGTTTTTTTTTTTACAAAAGAATATTTATCTCCAAAATGGCTCAACTCATTTTAATAAAACTCGTCATGCATGTTATAGTATAAACCTATTTTATAAAAAAAACAATCATTTTTATCAAATTTCAAAATGGTGACCATTCTAAACCGTTAAACGCAAATCACGCAAAAAGAGCACAAAATATTTAAAATTAACAAAACATGGTTTGTAAGATACCAATATGTAAGTATAAAAAAATTAGAATGGAACAAAAATTACCATACAAATACTGAAATTTGGGTGGAGAGGCAGCAAAAAAGCTATTTATTTTTAGCTGTTATACTACCTCTCAACACAAATGTCAATGTGTCTTGGTTATTTTTTGTTTTATTCTATTATTTTTTACACTGACAAATTGGTAATTAAATAATATAAAAACACATTTTTTTAGTAATTGTTAGGTTTTTTCACAATTTCCATTTAAAAACTTGGTCGCCAATTTTTTTATTTATATTTGATATCATTAATTGATTTTTTTTCCAAAAATACGTCATTATTGTAACATGCATAGTGAGTTTCATAAAGATCGGTTAAGCCAATTCAGAGATAAAAATTCTTTTGTGAAAATTACAAAATGGCAGATATCCGTTAAACGAAGCGTTTTTGGGAAAACATCATTCTTGAGTTTCTCTTTATTTTAACCTATATAACTATTTTCCGAAGTTTGGTACTTTATTTATGGGACACCCTGTATATATTGTTCAGTGCTATAGAGAAAGAGAGAGCGTGAGTGTTATCCTATTAGTGGAAGTCCTGGTTGATCTCTAAATAAAAAATAATAAATAAATATATGTATGTCTTTCTACCCGTCCTTTTTTAATTACTACACAATGCATCCTCTAGTCTGAAAATTTGGGATTCTATAAATTTTTTATAAAGGTTTTATTCAAATCCGACTATCAGACTATGTCCCAGTGGCCTTTTAAATTTTAATTATTAATTTAAATTGATATTTTTATTATTAAGCCATAATTAGCTGACATTATGCCTTACAATTTTATTATTTAATAAATAACCATAAATTAATCTTTAAAATTAGGCGGTCTATTAGCATAAAATGTTTATATTTAAACTATAAATAGGTTATAATTTCTTTGCAGTTATTGAGATACTGGGAATTAATTTACAAATTATGATTTTCCTTAATATGGTTTAACCACTAATATTTGTGATCAGAAGTCATATACTGAGGGCGAAGGCCGAGGTGTCACAAACGTGATGTAAACAAGTGAGGTTGGCTCACGAAACATTCAGTAGTGTTCGCTAATGAATAATAACGTATCTTATCTTCACTAGGATAATATTAAAATCTTCTGATTTAGATTACATCAAACAAATCAATATTTTTTTTATTTAATTATTTTTTTATTTGAGTTTTATTATTTGTTTTACACTTGTCATGCCATACCCCTCCTCTTTAGCTTAAAGTCCAGGGATTCCCATTAACGATTACCAAATACAGAACATCTAATTTCAAATAAAACTAACAGTATACTAAGGGGTGATTGTTGTTAAAATAAACAATTGCCATTTTATGAAAAATTTAGATTTTGAATGCTTCAATTTGTACTAAATTGTATAATTTTTTATGGTACCTTATAACCCTGAGATACCAATTATGCGTGGTGGTTTGTTCAAAGAGGAACCTATACCTAAGTCAAATAGAATCGCACAAAAATGTTTAATTTGTTTTTTTAATATAACACTGTCATATTAATAACTAGTCGGAAAGTTATTTGTTTAAAAAGTTCAAAATAATAACAATAATATTTGTTGTATTGAATCTTAAAAATACTTTAATGCACTTTAAATTCCCATAATGCCTACCGAATAGATTATGAACACAATTATGTTCAATAAAAACGAATTAGCATATACACATTATATACAATAAATTAGTTAATTTATATATCTTTAAATTTACTAATTTTCCATCTCTATAGACTATAAAAATCAATAATGAGGTCATGAAGTTATATTGGAACTCCTCATATTGGGCTCCCGCAGAGGAAAATAACTCAATTGGATTTCATTTACATTTTTATGACGTTTGGAGAAATTCGACACTACCAAATAAATGAATACAACTTCCTTTTTTATAATAATGCAACATTTAAATCATTAATTTAAATACTCTATTTTACTCTAGATTTGAGCTCCAATATAGAGTAGAGTTACTAGTTTTACTTTAGGAGTACAAACATCAAAATGCTTTAAACTTTAAAGTATTAATGGATCTAATAGAGCCAAATAGAGTTTCAATGTATTACTAAACGTAAATGAATCATTACAAATATTAAAAAATGACTTTATTGTCGTTATAGTATTTCATGTATTATATTTCGTAGCATGTCAGAATAAAAAAGAAATATTAAACGCAAATATCAACTAAAAGGCGATTTTAAAATTACACTTCCTAACCAATCTTCGTTGGTTACCAATCAAACATATATAAATTATTTTTAGGCAAACGATCAAAATGTTGTTGCTTTTATATTAAAAAGTAGTGTCTTGATAGCTAACATTATAAAGCGTAATGACATATAGTCTGCATGGTGTTATTTCAGGACATATTTACTTGTAAGCTATAGTAAATGGTTAATCAGTGATCTAATCGTTAATTCTCCAAAAATAAGATCCTGAAGATAATGTATTACAGTATGAAATTAATATTTTTTTTTAAATTTTCTGGTGTATTATTTTGTTGTTATATTATTATTATATTGTTGCAATGCAATTGTAAATTCCATTTGAGGTTCTTTAAAATATCACCAGTGATTATAACGGTATGCCAGTTTGGCAGTTTTCCAGTTAAGGACTGTGGACGTCAAGGTTCAAGGTTTGATTTCTTAACTGGGTTAATGGTCGGTATTGACACGTTGACCTAAGTTAACGCACATGCCGGAAGGCCCATGATAACTGCTAGTAGGTGTTTAAGGTTTTGTATTTAAAAAAATATTTAGCATTCCTTATGATTATCACTTTTTCAAAAACCAAAAGAACCTAGAAACAGGTAAGTGAATCTATGAACTATAACGTATGATTAATTTTCAAATTCGTCAAACGGGCATTATAACTAACTCATTAAATTGTAAAAAAAACTATTCTTCTGATAATACATTGATTGCTGAATTTGTTTTAAATAAATATATATACATATTGTTTAAAAAATACCAAATTAAACCTTACTGGTAAAAAATCATAGTCAGGTGATAATAATTGACATAGTTATATTAGGTTACACTTACCATTAAAATTTTTTTCTAGTAGGTACCATATTAGTTTATACTTCTAAATTTTGTAAAAGGTAAGGGGTTTTTTAATTTTCTTTAAAATTTTCATTTTAGAATAATAGATTTTTTACAAACTACAACAGTCATACAGGTAGTAAAGTATATCATTAACACCAAATTTTATACATTTATCTTAAGTCGACCATCACATTATGTGAAGGACTTAGTCAGTAAGCTGATATTCCTAATGGCTTGGATAAGATCAACTTCTCCAACTTGACACCCACTTACCTCTCTTTATCAGATAGATTTTGCTATAGTATAAAATCATAAATAAAAAGCAATATAGTATTATATATTTCGTAAAATCAGGAGTTTCAATTTAACAATGACAACAACATATAAGTAGTTTAGGGGAAATTAATGGAAATAATATATTACCCTTATAGTTGCGCCAGTTTTCAAATATTTTACCTGTTATATACGTTGGGTTTACTTACAATACAAAAAATATAAAAAATAAAATGTTTATATTACACTTTTAGTTACATTTAAAGTGATGAATCTATAATTTTATGTTTCTTTCTTTGTTAATTGAAAACAAATATAGAATATTGGTTCACCAGAAGTTAGATTTGTTTTGTAATATAAAATTTTTATATCGACTATTAGGATTAATATATGATTACAAAATGATAATTGAATGCTATAAGATATTTGATACAAGTAAATAGTCCTATAACCTAAAATTGCTCCTTTCGTTCGTTAATCACATAAACTGAGTCTGTTGCGTGATGATAACATTCCGCTATCACAGAAAATACAGGTGTAGATGAAACACTGCGGCTGTTGTAATTTATGGAACTTCTTTTTCTCATATCTAAACTTTCAATCTTACAATTTCACGTAATACAGAATTACCATAGCTTACATTATAATTTATAATGCTTGGTTAATATGTATATATTTTATAATGTTATTTATTAGTAATTATTGGGCGGTTTAGGGCAGGCAACTATTTTAACAATATAAAAATGCAGCTTATAATATGACAAAACTATGCATTAAAATAGAAGGTATGAATACAATAACTGCAGAATGTGGCTACAACATATACGCCAGGTGAAAGTTTGTATATAACATTTATATAATATTTATCATGTTTGCTTAACTATTCCTGTTTTCTACTCTATGCCCTATTTCCTCAACAACACTTAGATCGGCAGTGGGTGAAGTGTAATGTTGTACTGTAAACAAAAACAAAGTGATATAACCTTAGCGTATTTTCTTACTGAAATTTAACTATTGAAAATACTATTTGAATTCTAAGACAGATGCATGTTTAATTTGTAAAGTTAATTGAACAGTGCAGTGTATTTTATGTGTTAATTTGATAGCCTATTTATTGTTTGGTACATTGCTCGTTTCTGGGTCATTGTGTATCTAGGCTGTGTAATTATGGTAAATGGTCCCTTTCAGTACACCTTTTCTTCCAAGAAAAATTCGTTGGAGTGAATTATGAATTTAGAAAAGAAACACAATAAATAATCTAAATTAACCTTATTTTTGAGGTTACATTACTCAAACAATACTGTAGGGTGATTTTGTTCAGTATTAAATTTGTGTGATAGTGCAGTGATTATGTAAATAGCAGGAAATAATGTATATGTCAGTGAGTTGTTCTATTATTATAATTCGATGAGAAATGCAAAGAAATAGAGTTGAAAAAAATGTACTTAGTTTGAACATGGACCAAAATAAAAGAGGATGAAAAATACATATATTTATAAAACATATTCAGAAATATATGCACTTTAAAGAATGTTATTTTTTTGTCAAATTAAATTATTAGAAATAATTCACTATGCATATATACATTCAAATATATCCTATGGTATTTGCTTATATGCATACCATATAAACGTGGTTCAGAAGTCACTCTAAGCCATTGGTCCCCAAGTTAAGTGGAAAGGGCTTCTCAGCCCTTTACATCACCTGGCAAAATAACACGAACTTTAACTTTTAAAACTTTTTTTATATGACAAAACCAGTAAACAAAATCTTGATCGCCCTTAAACTATAAAACAGCCATAAGAATCACGAACACACTAAAATATCATCAATCAGCTAAAACCTTTTTAAAAAAATATGAGATTTCCCACAGTATATGGACAATATATTTATAAAAAAATTTTATTCATTAAAAACCCCAAATAATTTGTGGTAATTTTCAGATAGATAACTATAATATATTAAGGAAAATGCATACCATACCCTCATATCATACAGTTTGATCTAAATTATCATAAAAAAAGGACAACTTACATGAGACCAATATATTTTAGATTCTTATCTAAAATTATAAAAAAGATAAGAATTTTAATATGAAAATACTTAGATGATGCTGCACTATACTCATTTGAAGAATTCTGCAACATGAAAAACTATGTCCAATAAATAAGAAAACAACATTTAAGAAAAGAACACAAGAACTACAATGTTAATTTGAGAAAAAAAAAAAAACAAAAATCCTTAAAGATGCAAATATTAGCAAACATTGGATCTGCCCTATTTGTATTTATTTAAATTGTTATTTTTAATGTACACAATTGTAAATAAAAATAAATAAATGACTTATCCCCTGTTAAAATGAAATATAGTACTAAATATTTGATTAAAAGTGTTTACCTGTTTCGTAACTTGAAGAATAAACTTTAAATTGAATATAAACCGTATTATCTTCTTTTGAAATTTAGAAGACCATTAAGCTTATACACGATTGCTGTACAATAATATAACTACGTAACTCAGGATGTCTTAAGATACCTCTACAATAGGCCAATATCTTGATGGTATCATATCAGCAGATAGGAAGTAGGAAGGCCTTAAACCTATCGTGTACTAATCACATAAACCTAACCTGTTGCGTGAGGATAACGAGTCTACCATCACGGAAATATCGGTGTTGATAAAACATCGCTGTTAAAGTATAACTACGTAACTCAGGATGTCTTAAGATACCTCTACAATAGGCCAGGATCTTGATGGTATCATATCAGCAGATAGGAAGTAGGTGGGCCTTAAACCTATCGTGTACTAATCACATAAACCTAACCTGTTGCGTGAGGATAACGAGTCTACCATCACGGAAATATCGGTGTTGATAAAACATCGCTGTTAAAGGAAGTACTTTTTGTACCTCTGTAGTTCAAAGTACTTAATAGAAACGATATTTGAGTAAAACTTATAGTAATACTGATTTACCGATACATGTTTTAATAAGGTGTTTCCAATACCACACATTAAATTCCGTGCAAGAGAATTAAGGGCATTAATGTTGATGCAGAGTACGGAACGTAATAAATATGTTCAAATAAGTCAAGCGCAAAACAATTTTACTGATGGAGAAAGCAAGTGAAATATGTCCAAACTCTAGGTACTTAACTCGAACTGTAACCAGAAGCTGTCCAATAAATTATAATATATGACAAAGCATTAAAATTAAAATAAACTGTTTTTGAAAATAACGATGAATTGTAAAGCAAAAGGTATTATAAGGGTCATATATCTGTAAAACATTATTAAGTTTTCGTTTATCTTTACCATTATCCTAAAGACTGTTGACGAGTAAGCCGGAATAAGGATAGCCATAATGGTACAAGTCCATCTACAGGGTCATTTCAAAGTCTGTATAAATATCTTATGTCACAAGTAAATGGAAAAACGTTCCAAGTTCTAAAATAAATTACTTTGTATCTATACCTTTTATTATCAAAAATATTATGGACATTATGGAAAATCAAAAAAGTTCGTAGAATAACTGAAAGGTATCTGAAATTACTTATCTATTATAGCTCAAATAATTTAGTTAGTTTTATAAAATAAAGGTTTTATAGCCTTTATCATTTAGAAAGAGATACTAGTGTAAATAGTTAAAAAAGGTATAAAAAATGTAGCTTCAATTTGTTTATCATGGTATATTCCTTATTGTAAAAACAGTAAGTAGGGTTTGGTTTGCATACTTTTCCACTTACTACTTATTAATAATCTAGTATTTTACGTAAGTTACGATTGATCTCATGATAATAAAAATTATTCTAATATTAAAAGGCAAACTTACTAAAAACAATATATAATTCACACGATCGTGCAAAACGGTGTTTAGAAATGCAAAAAATTAATTTAGATTATAAATAATATGGTGAAATAAAATCTAAGTACTACATGTCAGCCCCTTTAACCGTGTCAGGAGATGTGGGAAAGAGAGGGGAAGTGACACCTCTGGGTGGGGTATTGTAAAAGGGGCATATGAATATATCTAAGCCAAGAGAAATTTAGTGATAAGCCTCTAAATTATGTTTTTTAGTGATAAAAAACATAATTTAGAGTTTGTTTGTTATTCTTCAAATTCAATTCAATTTAATTTTTTACTTTATACCAAAAATTAATTTTTATACCCAAATTGCAGGTTCAAAGGAAATGCAAGCTGTATAAAACGGGCTTTGATTCTTAGCTATTGTAGTTGGTAGCTTATTTATCTTTTTAACAAATACAAAGTTTAATTATATTTAAAAAAAATATATGTTTGGCCTGTCTTTATGACTAGAGTAAGTTATTCTTAATAAAATGTTGCGCAACATGTATCCCCCCCCCTCTCTCTCTCTCTCTCTCTCTCTCTCTCTCTCTCTCTCTCTCTCTCTCTCTCTCTCTCTCTCTCTCTCTCTCTCTCTCTCTCTCTCTCTCTCTCTCTCTCTCTCTCTGTGTGTGTGTGTGTGTGTGTGTCTGTCTGTCTGTCTTTCTGTCTGTCTCCCTCTCTTTCTCCCTCTCACTCTCGTTTCGTTTATATTTCTTACGAGAAAAATCCAGTTGAAGAGTTAATTAAAATAAAAAAAATAACATAACCAACTGAAAATCACATTATACGGTAGAAAAGTAAATACAGGTGATTCATTACGCCCCCTCCTCCACTTCAAAAACCACATCCTACCTTTGAATATAATTAAAACATTTTACTTAAACATAGGTACGAAACGCTTCGTTAGTGAATTACAACTAGTTAAATATTTGTATAAGATCTGTGGATAGAAAACACGTCTCTCAACATCAGTGTTTTATTAACACTGATATTTTCCGTGGTAGTAAAATCGTTAAACTCACGCAACAGATCAGGTTTATGTGATTAGTACACGCTAGATTTAAGGCCTTCCCTGATCTGGTGATATGATACAATCAAGATCAAGGAAGCTCAGAGAACCACCTAGTAGTGAAGAATGTTTAGTCGGATTATAATAAATAAAGATAATGTTGTTTTTTAACTCTATAAAACCTAACACAAAGTAGAATACACTTTTTCAAGAATCGTTTGTTTCTTTTTAGAGTTTTATTCATTGTTATATATATTTTTTTTAATAATAAAATCTTACTTTTACAGAAACACTTATTATTGAATAACCTGTATTTTACATATAATTTAAAAATCAAAGGACATTTACTATACATAAAACGATGGAAAGGAAAAAAGCTGTCTACTGTATAATTTAATGGATTGTCTTTCAATAGTGTTTTATATAATTGTGATAGAATTGTTAATAGTGTTATTATATGGCCATGATGCATGTACTACTATTTTTAGTTTTAACTGGTATCAAGTCATTAGAATAATTAAGTAATTTGTTTCGGAACAGTCGAATGCCATTGACAGAACGTAAATTAGTGAAGCAGTGGGTGGGAGGAGCTGACCAAATATAAATGACCTCCCCTGTCTTTCCTAATAAATAAACAACTCAATTACGAGCTATTTATTGAACTGGCCTCACTAAACTGGAACCCCTGTTTTTGTTTGTATGTATAACGTGTTTTATTTTTATTGCTCGTTGAATATATCTTTTTTAACCTGTATTATGGAGAGGGTTTGTTAGTGTCAATATAAATACTATTATTTGAAAATATTTTATACCACAAAATTTAGTAATTTATCTAATCATGCAGGGTGACTTATGACGTTTTCCCCCAATTCAACAACACATTCTACTACTAAATATAAAGAAGGCGTGTTATATAATACAGGTCTGAAAATGCTACGTTGGCGATCCATGGACACTTAAAGAAGACTCGTAGATAAACAGTGATATAACATTATATACCATTTATGGAAAGATAAATCAGGAAGGAAAGTCAGTCCAAAAGGTAAATGAAGTGGTTACGGCTCTGTCAGTTAGGAAGGCAGCTGGAATGGATGTAATCTTCTTGGAATTTTTAAAACATGCTAGTACAAAAGTAAAACATTAGCTTCTAACAGTCGCAATGCCTTATTGACAAATGGTGATATGCCCAAAGCTTTTAAATGAGCTAAAATAATGTATGTTTTTAAACCAGATAAAAATATAACGAGTCGAAAGCTACTATCCTATGGCTCTTTTAAGCATCTGTTTTATGTTGCCGATGAGCTGATTTAGAACCTAATGTCACCTATTCTCAAAGACAGCATCCCTGTTTAGTAATCTGGTTTAAGACCAGGTAAGCATTATAATAATAATATCCCTTTACTGTCGTAAAACTGTGGTACAGCATTGACGACATCATTTTACAGCTAAATGCCAAGTCGGTACTAATACTATCTTAATTTAAATACATTTAAAATTAGTTTAGGGCAGGCATTTATAATTACAAGCACAACAACAGAACCTAATATGTATATACATTAATATTAGTTTTACAACAAAGTTTAAATAATAAAATAATACAAGGAATGACACAATTAATAACAAGTCAAATCGAACAAGGACCATAGATAAAACATCTAGAACATGAAATACTTCTAATGAAATCTAAATATAAGATTAAAATTCAATTTAACCCAAACTCAGAAATTCGTTAATTGAGTAAAAGGGGTTATTGAGAAACCAGCAGTAAAACTTACATTTAAACTCTTTCAGTGCATACTTATGAATTAAATGTATAACGTTGTTGTACACTTTAATTGAGATCACCGGGTGACTGAATAAGCTTTTATTCAAACTAGGAGTCACAATATGGTTACTCATTATTTTGAATATACTTTATTTGACATATTTAATTGAGAATGGGTTTAAAACTAAAAATTAAATATCAACTACATATTTAGTTCTTTCAGTGCCTATGACACAGTCTGTATAAAGGGCCTGATTATAGAACTTCTACTTCTATGGCCTCGATTGTTGTGATTTATGAATTCCACCCTCACCAAGAGGTTAATTAATTAAAGTGGTTCTGCTTAGCAGTGAAAGTTCTTTTAGACACCTGAACGATTAACTGCTACAATGATAAGGTCTTGTTCCTCTTCTATTCAATGTATACATTGCCGAAGTTCCCACGACAGATTCTAGAAAATTCATATGTGCAGATGATATTGTTCTCACAACTCAACTGCATATATGAATTACTAAGTGCCACCCTCAGTAATTATTTTAGAACCTGGAACCAAAAGCCCAATTCAACAAAGACAGAAGTTTTGTTGCTTTTACCTATTCTTTGCTTTTACCTATTCATTGCTTTTACCTATTCCTTGCTTTTACCTATTCCTTGCTTTTACCTATTCCTTGCTTTTACCTATTCCTTGCTTTTACCTAAGGAATAGACTAGCTAATCAGATAGTATTAGGTTAAAACAAAATTAGGATCCACAGTAATTGGGAGTAAGTTCAGATCGATCTGTCTGTTTTTAAAAGAAGGTACAGAAAACTGCAGCTAAAGTGAGCCACGAAACTTACATTGTGCAGCACCTTGCTGGATCATTGTGGGGAGCCAACGCATAAGGCCTATAAAAGGGGAGTACGTACTACTGCCTTATTCCTGGTTTACTCCACTGTTGAATATTGTGCTCCCGTCTAGCTTAACAGTACACATTTAGGAGGGGTTGATATACAACTAAACAGGAATATGAGGGCTTCTAGTGCCCTTGCTTCCTTGCTTCTAGTGCAGTGCAAAAAATCTCCTCCGTATATAATATTCAATGTGGCTGAAAGTTTAAAAAGGTTCTATCTTCTCCAAATCTTCCCATCTTGTAAGATATCCAATGACGTGCAACATGACTTAAATCTAGAAAACCACCTCTTCGACTAGCTTTCCAGTTAATATCAAACGAATTGTTGCCAAAAAACAACAGAGCGTTGTCTTGCGATATGGTTGAAACAAGTTTCTGGTACCAGACTCTACTATTGTCACTAGTGGAATGAACCTCCTCGTAACGAATGGACTATGTTGAGTAGTTACTTTCGCATGGGAGTGGGGAGATGCAACTACTGGAAATTAAGTGGGAATTCGAAAATTATTAGTCATGTAATTGCATAGATGAAACTCAAACTATGGGTCACATAGTTAATTAGGTTTTCATTCAATAGGAGAACCAAGTGTTGAATGAATGAGAAACTCAGATTTAGCTCTGTGACAGGAAATAAATATTTAAAACATTAAGACAAAAGTACTTGTTACTGTAGTTATTGTTTTACTTAGATAGTTTTCATATGTGTTATTCTTTGAATCTTTAATTAGTTTGGTGGATGGCCAGTGAAGGCCATACGATATATATCTTGCATGTTGGTATGGTTTGCATATCTAAAATTATATAACATTTCTTAATTTAAATTAAGTTTAATTATCCAGTAATCACTGTTTGTAAAACCATGTTAGTAATTGTTCTCATCATTTCGAACTTAAAAATGTTTCATTGATGCGTAATAGTTGTTGTATCACATTCCCACCTATTCATACAATGTAATTTATGACATTTAAGACCATGCCATTCATCCGTCATTTAATAGATCAGTACTACTATAAGGTTTTACTACAATGTAATGTAACATAAGTAGTTTTTATACCAGACATACAAAAAGCACGTCCCTCAGCAGTGTTTTATCAACATTGATATTTTCTGGGGTAGTGGAATCGTTATCCTCACGCAACAGGTCAGGTTTATGTGATTAGTACACGCTAGGATTAAGGCCTTCCCTGATCTGGTGATATGATACAATAAAGATCAAGCAAGCGCAGAGAATCACCCAGCAGTGAAGAATGGACAGTCAGATTGTAATAAATATAGATAAGGTTTTTCTTTTTACTCCTTAAAACCAAACCCAAAGTAGAATACACTTTCAAAAAAATTGTTTGTTTCTGTTTAGACTTTTATTCATTGTTTTATATATATATATATATATATATATATATATATATATATATATATATATATATATGTTTTAATTATTAAACATTAATTTTCTAGAAAGACTTACTGAATAACCTGTATTTTGCTTTTAATTTTAAAATCACAGGTAATTTACTGCATATAAAACAGTGCCAAGGAAAAAGCCTGTCTAATGTACAATTTAATGGATTGGTTCTCAATATTATTTTATATAATTGTGATAGAAATTTTAATAGTGTTATTATATGACCATGATCCATGTACTACTATTTTTAGTTTTAACTGGTATCAAGTTCTTAGAATAATTAAGTAATTTGTTTCGGAACAGTCGAAAGCATTGACAGAACGTAAATCAGTGAAGCAATGGGTGGGAGGAGCCGACCAATATAAATGACCTCCCCTGTCTTCCCTAATAAATAAACAACTCAATTACGAGCTATTTATTGAACTGGCCTTACTAAACTGGGACCCTTGTTGTTGTTTTTATGTATACAGTTTTTTAGTTTTTATTGCTCTTTAAATATATCTTTTTTCAACCTGTATTAAGGAGAGGGTTTGTTATATTTAATATAAATACTATTATTTCAAACTATTTATTATATTGGGGTCATATTTATATATCTGTCTAATTATAAATAACACATTCTACTTCTAAATATAAAGAAGACGTGTTATATAAATATAGGTCTGAAAATGCTTTGTTGGCGATTCATAGACAATTAAACAAGAGATTCATGGATTAAAAGAGAAAAAACATTGTAAACCATTTATGGAAATATAATTTAGGACGGATATTACATGAATTCTTATGTAATTTGACATGAGAAAGCTACAAACTATGTTTCAAAACTCTATCTTTATCAGTTTATAATTAATTTGTGGTTAAATGCACGAAATTGGTTCAAAAACTACGTTTTTTTTAAGTTTAGTGTACAAAAACTTTGTTAAAAGGCAATTAAAGTCATGAAAGGTTTTTACATCAGTTATAGAATATTCGATTCTGAGAAAATTGATGTGTTCTAGGTATAATACAACATGTAAACAAGTACAACACGTACAATTGTTAATAATTAAGACCGTTTATTATGTATACTTAATATGGAAACTTAAGGTGCTCAATCATCACTAGGATAATTAGTGACATGGCTTCAATTAAAAACACAAATAGCAACGTAAAAACATTTATATTCATAAATAATAACTAGGTTGATTCTGATTCCCAACGTAGCAGCAAATATCAAGGTTAAGGTGAATGAATGTGGCACCCAAGAAAACGAGACTCTATCGGCCCTTTGGGATAAACACTTCATTACTTGGTATTTCCAGGAAAGTGCTTTACGGATCAATGATTTAAATTCTTTTAAACATTTCTTAAATGTCTTCACAAATAATTAAGTTTAATTGAAATAGTGTATATTAATTTCGGAATAATTTGAAATATACTATGCTTAACAAAAACATTAAAAATAAGAGTATTTTAGATGTAGTGGATAACAATTACATAATAAGTAGAGTATAAACTTTACAAGTATTGTTTGTAAAAATATCTTTGAGCCAGTCTCTAGCAAGTCATTGTTTAAAATATTACATTAAATGTTACTACAATATTCCTACGACAAAAAGTGACAAGGGACTACAAACTTCTCTGTTTGTTTCTACTGTAGAGTTGGAGGATATATTAGTTTAAACTATGTGTAAAAGTTGCATATATAGTTTTACTTAAAACTCCATAGGACAGTACACTCACTGTCTTAATTCAAAGAAATTTAAAGGAAACTTTGCTCATATAGGGCCTATTAGGAGTTGATAAGCTAGAATGTTTACAATACGGTTAGACAAAACATTATTTAATTTTGTCTGAAAATTATAGAGACAGCAAAACACTTTATAAAAAAAAACTTATAACCACTTTTTTAATTAACCTTATCTTCTATTTCAAATAATGACTTCTCGTGAATATTTTGGAATCAAAGTATAAATAAAATGAAACTTATATATTTGCAGGTTAATTTAATGTTTTAATTTCTGTAAAGTTAGGTTTATGTATAGGCATTTACGGGACAGGGAATTAGATAATTAATTGCTAGAATACTGTTGTTTAGAAAAAAAATCTACAAAAGAAGGCAAAAAACAGTAATAGCAACTATGAAGGTATATTTAGTATATACATAATCATTATAATCCTTTAAATTTAAGTGCTTTAAAAGTATATATGGCCATTGCGAAATGGCATGATACATACAATCTATCTTTTCTGATATGTGGTTTTCCATGAGATTGAAGTGATAGAAGAAAATAATGAGAATAATTTTATTTAGAGTTGGAAAAACCTACGTCCCGATAAAGCAGGTGTTTATTTCGTCAATAAGCTCCAATTATGCCTTAACTTATTTTATTTTTAAATAAATTAAGTTCTATGTCATGGCCTCCCCAGCCCTAGTTCGTACATCGGGTTGACTGAGTTGAAGTAGTCTTATTGTACGAAATGCCAGCTAACACTTAGAAAGCATTGTCTTCATATTCTAATTGACAAGGGAATAGCCTATATTCCATGCTTTTATACAAACGATAAAGATTTTTACATTTTTAATTGCTTTTACGACATTAATATTTTAACGGGTTTATTCATAGAATACAAGGTTTTTAGGCATTTTATTAACTTAGATTTATGTATATCAATAAATACGGACTTAAACTTACTATAAGATATCAAACATGTTACTAACTGATTAGTGAAGAAAATGTTAGCCACGGGTATTAAACTGAGGATACCACATCACAGTTTGGGCGAAACGTCTGGTTATCTTGTAAATATTGTAGATAGTACCTAGACGTGGTTTTCACCATAAATGTAGATTGTAGTTATGACACCGACCCACTAAGCCTAACTTATATGGTTAAAATACTATTGTGTAACATTTAAATTGCTAAAAAATAAAATAAATAAATAACGCTTTTTAAATTTGGCTTATAAAAGTTGAATAAACCATATTTATTTATTATTTGATTGGACTTTTAGGCAAAAAAATTAGTCCAAAATATGTATGTGGGGTACCAAAAGAAATTTAAAAACCAGTTTAAATTTGTTTAAGTTCTAGATTAAATTTCTGTAATGAGTTAATTTAACTTTTCAGTCGATACATAATATATTCTTTTTTCTAAAGAAATGTAAAATAAAATAACTTCAATTGGATTTTTTACTATATTTCATTAAACATATTATAAAACTTACAACATTGAAAAAATATGTATGTTTTTGTTGACTATAAATAGTTTGTGGTAAAAAGTAAATATTCACATATCACACAGCGTGATCCAAATAAAACAAAGATAATATTTCCAGATATCAAAGAGTGATGTGTTATGCTTTCGTTATGTTATACATTTTAATGTATAGTAATATAAAATAAATGTTTAACCAGTATCTCATTAACATAATACCGAAATGAATACAAAAAAGATTTTGCAAAACACACTCTCTACCTAAAAATATCAACAAAAGTAACAAAGTTTGATTCATTACAAAGTTGTAAAAGCATTCTGATTACATAAGACCCATCATAAATGCTAACAATAAATAACCAAAGAATTTTTAATTAAGTTACAATTAAAATCAGTAAAATATTCAAGCCAAGTTTTGTTTGATATAGAAATAGTTTTAACTTAGAATAATACTGTAATATATAACATTTTTAATTGTTAGTCGATAAAAGGCAGAGTAAATGAAGATAGCACGAGGTAATATTTTAGAGTCTCCGTTTATTTACTTCAAATGGACCACAGATTTATGCACCGTTCTTTAAGCAACAGGCTGCTTTTGCTGTTTACTATTTGAATTATTCATAACATTTCTTGGGATCAGCACAGCTGAACTTTATTGTCTGCTTTACTACCAATAGAACATTATGTTCCGTTTTGGTAAAACGAGAGGAGAGCAATATTTTCAAATTCTAAGGCAAATACATATATCATTTGCTTAGTGGCTAGTTCTAGGAAATATCGTTTTCATATTCAGTAAACTATTTGTATGATACACAACCAATTATCTAAACAATGACTAACAAAGTCCCACTTATAGAGTACAAGGACTTCACAGGTATTAATATTGATTGTCATTTCTTTTTCATCAACAGAACCTAACACTACTTGATTCAATAGAACCGTTCTTATGTATACTAGCTTGATTAGCATTTTATTTTATCATTTGATATGACTGAAATGTAGTAACTAGAATTAAGTAGTTATCCTAATCGTCTGATCGTCATGTTAGTGATAATAAATGTAACATTCCTTAAGATGGGTCCTTTATCACTTTAATTTGCAAAGCTACTGTACTAAAACTCAATAATTGTTGAGATTAAACAGTTAGGTAAACTTGTATACATTTATATTATTTTTAAAGCTTAATGTAATATTATTGTTATTTTTATCTTTATCCTGAACAGAAATGTATGTGTATATTAGCTGGAGAGTCACGACAGACAGCTACTAAAAATGGAAGTCTTCATTGTCACTCCTAAGTAACTTGAACAATTACATTTATTCTCTCGGGTCTGTCAGACTTGACGCCACAGCTCTAGGGTTAAATGTTGAAGGATATGTCTGAGTTGCATTATTTATATGTCTGAGAGGTATTACTATACGACTCTTTGGTAGTAACAAATCTTGCATATAGGAAATGTTATATTTGGAAATATTTAAATAAATTGTCAGCTTATATGTAAAAACTTTCTACTAAAAGATTCTCGTATTTGTTTATTATAACATAATATAGATAGGTTCAGTACCTTTTTTCCACCAACGTTTATGGCTAACCAGACGTCCTACGTATGACAGTAAAAGTAGATTAATTAGAAAAAATAAAAAAATAGCTAAATAGATAACTACTCATATAGTCGTGCTAAATAACAATTACCTCTATATTTGTGGTAACAATTGTTATTCTTGAATTTCAGGTTTTTTTCAATGTAGGTTAATGTTATATTTATTTTCCAAAGTCAAAATAAAGTAAATACTTTTTAAACACATATGTTGTAGCTTTATGTAACGATCATTCAATACTATTATCGAATTTATTAAATAAACTAATTACTAAGGTAATTATTTACTTGTATATAAATAATATTTTAAGAGAATTGAGGTATTGCACAAGATTAATGTTGTACAGCATTAATCTTAAAAAATAGGAAAGAAATAACTGTTATTTTATATTTAAAATTATAATTTATAATTATAAATACGTTTAAGTATTAAAATAAAAATACAAGTGTGTCATATTTTATAAATAAATCTGATAATGTGGATGATATAGCATGTTTTTTAGTTCAGTTTTATTTTTAAATAGCTTTATTACATATAGAAATACCATTTATTGCTACTTACTTAATCGTTTTTGTTTGGTAAATTTGGTATTTGACATTCAAACGTAATTTGTAAAAATGTAATAATTTTTAAGCATGTTCAAGTACTCTACAGGCTTCGAGAGCTTAAGCAAATAAATAAATAAAGGGCAATTCTTCAGTAAGGAATACAAATAGTACAAACCCTGATCGTAAGAAGTCTAACTAAAAAAATTTACTTTACAAGAATTTGTTTGGTGGAAAGAATAGTGTACTCCTGGATCATATTAAAAATAGTATAAAATGTAGATATAAGTTATGAGACATACTACGAAAGAAAATACATGAAATTAATAATGGGCAAATCTTACGTGATTGAGTGGTTGAGTGTCGAATATTCATAAACCTTTGTTCTGGAGTACCACAAGTCTCTAAATTAGGACCATGGTTTTTCGTGTTATTCTTGACAACGTAAAATCTGTCCTGAATTTTTAAGTCTAACATTATGCAAGTTATACTAAATACCTGCAAACTACTGATACAGGACACCGTTCAGCTGTTTTACACATTTTACTAGTGATCGCCTTAAAGTTACCTTGGATGTGCAACTTTAGTTTATAATGGTAATTTATTTATTTATTTATTTTATTTATTCATAAGACGCCGATTGCCAAGATATGGGCAAATGTGGATTTCGAACGAATGTGATGAGTGTATATGAGCGAATGTAGTCATTGTTACAAACTAAGGCCGACTATTCCTTAGAAAGTGTCATTGTTTAATAGCTCAATGACAAATGAACCGTCGGTGATTATCAGCTGATCCTTCTCAAAATATATTGACTCTGATTGGGATCGAACTGAGAACCATTAGCACATGAAGCTGGGATTGAACCAACTACGCTACCGACCAATTCAAGTAATCAAGTTAATTATGTAAAAAAATTTCAGTTTAGGTTGTTACAGAATATTTCTATCATAGGTAGAGTGATCATTTGAAAATTTGAATATTTTATTATTTAATATGATATTATTTGTTATGTTTATATTTTATAATCCAAAAGGATTTAAATGAAGTACAAACACTTTTCCTAGAAGATAATTGATCAACCTAATATATTTTGTCGTACTGAGATATAGGGGTTCTGGTGTACACTTTTTGCTCAAGGTATTCATCCCCCCTCCTGTGTTTGGGTGAAAAAAAGCTATCGAGTGTGCTATAATTTGAAAAGATTTTACAACATTAGTTATTTAAAATAAGTCAAATTAAATTGTTTAATCATACCAAAAGTACCATTCATGGAGTATTCTCGGCTGAGTAGATAAATTTGAATTCACTAAGTAGGTCACATTTATCCTGTTTGTTTCAACATTTTAAACTTTAATTGCCTGATGTTATTGACCAAGGCGTATCGATAGGGACAATTAGGTGTCTCTTTTAAAACAAATACTAAAAAACAAATTATATTACACTGTTTAATATTATTTTACAATTTACTATATTATAACTGATTATTATTTATAGGAGTGTAAGTGGAATGTTATTATATAAATGTTTGTGATTAATGGTAGAAAAAAATATTAACATATTTTACCTCTTTACCTTAAATTGTGCTTGGAGAGTATCTCCCTCAACTAGTAAATATACAGTATATTTAAACTTAGTATTGTGGGATCGAGTAGAAGGAGAATAAATGTGACAATAGAGAAAACGAGATTGTACCGATCCCCTGTATAAATGTATCTTTATTTTATACAATGGAATTACATCTACATGTAGAATAGAGAACTAATTAACTTATCCTTGTTATAAGGTTAAAAAGTATTATCAATAAAGTGCTTGATTTGTATTTATAAATTAGTTTCAATTATTCAACAAATATGTTACAAACAGCTTTCCACTTACAATAGTAACATATTAGCAGCCTTTTAAATCTGCAGTCGCTTTTGTATTTAACATAAAACATAATTATAAATACATTTGATATTTATTAAAGCTGGTTTGCAATGTTGATATTGAATATTCTTATAACAACATATTTCTATAACAGTATTACTTTAAAGTAATTTCAAGTAAAGTAATGATAGTGAGGACTGTTATCTTAGTTTATTACTTAAGTAGATATCGATCGTATATTACAAAATGTTATGATCTGTAACATCTGTAAAACTCTATATTGAAGAGAATATTTTATGCATCTTAAACACTTAAATTGGGGAATTTTGAGGTAGTCAGTATTTTCATAACAGTAGTCTCGTCATGATAGAGATATTAAAAAAAATCTCATACACTATGCAAATTAAAAAGTTAATTTATACTCCAGTAATTAAGCCTAAACAAAATTAGGTATAGGCTGCAAATTATTTTCTCAATTATAAGAATGTAATTTAAAAAAAATGCTGTTATAGTTTTTGGAAGTCCCCGAAGAAAAGTTCTATAATTAACTTGATAACAGTTTTTTATAACTTTAAACGTAACCTACGAGATACGCTGCATATGGGGGCAGTGAAGGGTGGACACAATTTGACAAAAATATTGTTAAATGTTGTAATTTGCTACTCTGATGTTATTATTATTATGTTTATTATTATGTTGTTATTATTAGCAAATATTTGCTGGATATGTATTTACAAGTAATACAAAACTAAAAATGGAAAACTATCTAAAACTAAGTTATGTTAGTTCTTAAATTTTAAATTGTTTAATAAATTTATCTGTTTCGACTGTCTTTGATTACTTACTTTTCCAATTTCCCATCCAGAGGTGTCACTACTCCTCCCCCAGATCTCTTGAC